>CAUYPK010020804.1:0-58954 GCA_963574355.1 Loris lydekkerianus | reverse complement strand
GGGTTGATCTATTCTGGTTATTCATGTTACCAGAGTTTTTCCGCTGATTCCGCCCATGATTGTTTTACTCCCTTTGATTTTTCCCCTGGAGCTTTGTCAAGGACCCGTACAGTGATGTGGCCTGCGAAACTGGGGCCCTGTGTGGTGTGGTGGGGCTGAGTGGTTCTGTCTTGTTTTCAGCTGGTTTCTGTTTGACCTTAGTGAAACAGTTTCCAAACTTATAATTATTAAATGCCTAATATGTACACATCAGGGCTCACCATTTTGAAACTTGTCAATCAGATTGAGCTAGGGTGCTGGGGAAGGAGGATAGGAAATAGGGCTACTAGGACCCCAGTTTCTTCTACTTAACATAGGGAACCCTCCACAAAAGCTTATGAAAAAGGGGGCCAGCACAGCATTATGGGAGGCCGAGGCAGATGTATCACCTGAGCTCAGAAGTTTGAGACCAACCTGAGCAAGAGTGAGGTACCATCTCTCAAAAATAGCCAGGCATTGTATTGGGTTCCTATAGTCCCAGCTACTTGAGAGGGTGAGGCAAGAGGATCATTTGAGTGCAAGAGTTTGAGGTTGCTATGAGCTATGATACCACAGCACTTTACCCAGGGCAACAAAGTGAGACTGTGTAAAAAAAAAAAAAAAAGTTGATGGAAAAGGATGGCATGATACAGACAGGATACTCAAGATGTTCAGCCCTCCTATGCAGACTGTTTCTGGTTCACATCCTCTGGAAAATCCCTTCTGAGACATCATGTAAACCACAGAACGTAGAGATCTGCAGATATAAAGGTCATAGAATTTGTCAAGGAAGGACAGAAGACAAAGGCTGCTCCGAAAAGAATTCTGAGCTCTGGATTGGATCCGAATCTACCAGGTGTGAGTTTTAGCAGTTCTTCCCTTCTAAAACCACGTGGGCTATATCGACTCCCAGAAATGTAGCAGAGAGCTTCTGATGACATCATGGAAAGGTGGGGACATGGCTCATTCTAGACATGAGTCTAGAATAACTCCCAGACTCCCTGTTTTTGCAAATGAGCCATCTAATCCTCCAATGGTCTGGGCTCCTGCTCTCCTCAGGGCTTTTCTGCTTATTGACCTCCCTTCCTGGAATGTTCTTCCCCATGGCTTCCTTCCATGGACTGCTTCACTCAGTTCTCAGTGCAAACGTTTGCTCTGGAGGAAGCCTTCATGGACAATTGTATAAAGCACATCCACTCTGTACCCCCACGTTAGTCAATTTCAGTGTTCTCTTGTGTTCCAAGGACTCATAACTAACTTACTTTCTTTCTTTTCTTTTTTTGTTTACTTCTTCATTAGCTTTATACAAGCAATAACCTTGACTCTTCCTTCACCTTTATAACCTTAACAGCTCAAACAGCTCCTGGCGTGTGGTTAATGCTCAATAAGTATTTGTTAAGAGAATGATAAAAGAATGTGTAAATGAACACATCCAGCCATGTAGGATAGCTTGGCAACTCCTCAGACCTTGGGCTCAGACAGCTTGAGTTCAGTCCCTTGTTCTGTCCCTTAGTAACTAATGCAGTGGAAAGATATACAATATAAGTCTGTGTCCTCAGTGGTGCAATTTGAGTGATAATAAATCCCTGCCTTTAGTTTTGTTTAACTGTGTTTTAGGAGATTAAGTGCAAAGAGCCCAGCATGCAGTCAGTCCTTGTAAATGCTTTCTAACTATCATTTTTCCCTTCAAATTATTTCTCCTACAGCCCAAGCATCTCGTGTTCTTTTGACCACTACTCCTGTGCCCTGACTTGTGCTCCTCCTTGTGATTCCTGGGGCTTTCTGTGAGGTCGCAGCCAGATGCCCTGTTTTCTTTCTGTGCTACAGGTTCACTCTGTATGCTGTGGATACACGGGGGAGGCACTCAGAGCTCAGCACAGTGACCCTGAGGACGGCCTGTCCACTGGTAGATGACAATAAGGCAGAAGGTAGGTGACCCCCTTTTCACCTCCGAGATAACTCCCATATTTCTCCTAAGTTCTGCATCCAACGGTCACAATACACATGCTCATATTAGCCCAGGGGGAGGAAAAAAGTGAAGGAACTAAGAGAGCAGGAAGAATGTAGAGCTAAATTAATCAAAGCCATGAAGAAAAAATTCTGATTGACTAGCATTATCTTTGCCAGGGGAAAGACTTGCTCCTCCTTTACACCCACATTCTGACTTACAGGCCAAATGCAGCAGCGTCAGAGTCCCATGTCTGGGTCTCACACTTTTGCCCAGGCTTGCTAGGGACCAAACACTTTCTTCCACTTAAGAAGATGCTGTAGCTGGCAAATAGGTGGCACCAAGAATTTCACCTTGTTGTGCCTGTGGTAGACATCATTAGCAGATCACAGCAGTTGATCGAGTGATTATTGTGCTACTATAGCACTGTTAGTGAGCCAGAAGAACACCAGTCTAGACCAGTGGTGGCCTCCGAATACTAAGTGTAGAGCTACAGTCAGTGGCTGTCAGTCAGAGTTAGCATGCAAGATCAAACCTGTTCACTGCTTCCCATTTCATAGCGTTGTATGTGTTGAGCAGAAACACACAACTAATCAATTTGATCCACTATATATGTCATTCTTGGGCAATGTGTAGACATAGTTTCTACATTACAACTAGCAAAATGTGATGGAAGCTTGTCAGCCCTGGTGTCTCTTTAAGTCATGTAGTTACTGTCCCATAGCCCGGGTACAAGGAATGCAGCAGAGACACGGTCACCCCTATCTAGAATTTCACATTCTTGGTGGAGAGATAGTTTCACAATAATCAGCTTGACAGTAAAAGTTTTATGTGCTACCAGATAAGAGGAGACAGTGAATTATCGTGTCTCAAAGGCAAGCGGATTTGAGATAGTTTCCTGCTAATTTAAAAAAATTATTATTTCAAAATGACATATGCACATTATTAAAAAATAATAAAAAGAATAAAAATCATGGTGGAAAATAGTGCAAAGCAAATGTTCTTCCCCTTCTAGCCCCAAGTCCCCAGATTCTCTTAGAGGTAGTAATGACCTGGGGACGCGTATAGATTTTGATCAGAGTTTTCAAAGCTGAAATAATGTGCCTTCTACGCATGATGAATTTAAGTTACATTGATTAGTAGGAATGACTTAAATGGGAATGGCCATGAATGACAAGCAGAAGAGTTTGGATTTTCTTTGAAAGATTTCAAATGGGAACCTGACAGACTTCTGATGGCAGAAGTGCGTTGGAAATAGTATAGAGAAGAGATAGAAGATGAGTCCAAGGCAGTTTATTTAAGCCTCTGCATGTATTTAGAATTTTGTGTCAAATTGCAGGCACAATAATCATATTAATAATGAAACTTGTGATTACGAGCAGTAGCTTTGTGCCAGCCCTCTGTTGAGTGCCTAGCAATCAACTTTTTAACTCAGTTCTCCAATGCACGTCTATAGTACACTTCATTATCTCCAGTTCATGGATAAGAAAACTGAACACAAATAGTCCATAACATATTCAGGATAGAATCAAGGTTCACCTGCCCCCAGAGGCCAGGCAAGTGAGTTCCCTTACAACTGTGCCTTTCTTGTTACAAGCCATGTCTCTATCCTTACTTTTTCTCACTGATTAGTGTTCTGTTTCTATACTTCTTCCCTCTCAGAAATAGCTGACAAGATCTACAATCTGTACAATGGGTACACAAGTGGAAAGGAGCAGCAGACTGCCTACAACATGCTGATGGAGGTTTCAGCCTCGATGCTGTTCCGAGTTCAGCATCACTACAATTCTCACTATGAAAAGTTCGGCGACTTTGTCTGGAGGAGTGAGGACGAGCTGGGGCCTAGGTATGGATGTGTGACTGTGAGTGGAGGAGCAAAGTGTTCTTGCTTCTAGTTGCCATTACTGGTCCCTTTCCCCATAGGCTGAGAATGAATGTTTGTGGATCACATAAGTCAGGGCAACGATCACCTTAGTCACATCTGGGGTAAAGATCAGAAATGAACAAAGAGAATGAAAGAATTTTTGGAATTTTAGCTTCTTACACTCTTGGAATGTCAGATAGGGAAGGGCATCAGTTCTCTTTGAATCGGTGGTTCTCTTTGCTCACCCCACCTCCAGTTTTCTTAGATAAGAAATGTAGGCTCCTTGAAGCGCAGTGCCCCACCAAAATCACAGAGGGGCATGGTGGCAGCACCATGCTCCCTAATCCAGGACCTTTCTCACTCAGATAAGAAATCTGAAATTTTCTGGAGCTATGACCCTGACAAAAGTCGATAACTGACCCTGACTCCATGAATTTATAAATTCAACATATATTAAGGCATTATTTTTGTCCCCAGCAGTGACTGCCTCAGCTATACTCTAAAGCTTCATAAAATAGTGTGTGTAGGTCATAACAAAAGTTTTGAGATACACAAATCAAAAAATGTAGAATCTGTGCAGGCAGATAAGCCAAGCAAGCTGAAATAGTTGCATTTCATGTCTTGCATCAAATTGCAGCATTCATTTAGCATATACTTAACTGCTCTTTGTATGGTGGGTTCTGACAGTGCAATGTCAAAAATTACAAACATCTGTAGTCTTTGCCTACACACAGCTCGTGGTTGCAGGGAGTTAAAGAAGGAATTACATAGAACAAGGATAATTAAGTGTCATGATAGAAGAACAGAATGTTTTGGGAACATGAGGCATAGGCATCTGGTTTAGGGAACCTAGTGAAGTCTGCATTGGGACTGAGACTGAGGGCTCAAGTTTGAGTTGGGGTAAAGTAAGTGGGTGGAGGAGAGATGTTTCAGACAGAGGAATTAGCCTCGGAAATGCTCAGAGGAGCCAGTGTTACAGGAGACCAGGGGTTTTCTTCTCAATTTCTGATGATTTACCTGCCACCTTTATGGTTTCTGCCATGTTTCTCACCGAGCAGCATAGACTTTATTTATTGGATAGGTCTTCTTTCTTAGATTCACTTCTTATTTAAAATATATTTGAAAGGGAAACATTGCATCATCTTATAAAGAGAAAAACCAGCATCATCTAGTTAACCCTTAATAGAAAGTTAAACATCGCCATTCCAATGACTAGCAGCAACATCTACAAAAACAGAACAAAACAAAGAACAGAAAACAACAAAAGGGAGATTAGCAGGAGAGATGTTAAAGACGCAGCCACAAATCAAGATTTATTGTTTGAAAGTATCTAAAGAAGGAGAAGAGAATGAGAGAGGTAATCTCACCACTTTTGGTAAATGTGATTCTTTGTTGTTTAGTATTAGATCTGGGATCATCTTGGAGACCATCTAATATCCTTTCCCTACCCCTGAGAAAATGGGTCTACATTTTGGTAAACACTGTGTTGCGAGAATTTCCCTGTAGTTGAAGCAAAGTGTGTGACAGCAGGAGTGAGAAGAGATAAGAAGGGGGCATCTGCAGGAGCCAAACCTTCCCTTCTCTTTAAATTAGGTTAAGGAGTTGAATTATCTCCCTAGGATAATGGCAAGCTTTTCAAGCTTTTCCAGGGGTGATATTATCAGGTCTTCAAGGGAGGAAGATCCCTCTGGCCACACTTGGAAGCCTGCAGTAGAGGGATCAAGAAGCATGAAGGAGGCAGTGAGGCCCTCGAGGCTTTTGTGACAATAGTTCCAGGGAGACAGTGTAGTGTTCTGGGCCAGGACAGCACTGCTGCATGGGAGAGGATTGCATGGCTTCCCAAAACACTTAGTGGGCAGTACTTCATGCTTTAAAAAGCTTCAAAGTGACCCTGTAAGTTATTCCTGCCATTTCTGGGGTGATAAGGAAGTGGAAGTGCCACGGGATTAAATGAGATGCCCAGAATTACACAGAGTTTGACACTGAGGCTGTTCTATATTGTGCTTTTGCCCTGAGTCCTCCCACCACTTGTGATGGCCCTCCAAGAATTTGAGGCCCTCCAGGGAGGAGATGAGAGCTTGGTCAAGGGATGAAAGGGATCTTGCCATGGGACAGGCCTTATCAGTCGATTGGGTCCTGGAATTTAACTTTCTCCATTTCACATGAAAGGATGGTTCTTTAGATAAAAGCTAAAAGAGGGCAGACTGGCAGCAGAAGCACAGAGCCCAGATGAAAGCTGCCCATGAGTCATCTCAGCTGCCATCTTGCCTGGGGGCAGAGAAAGGCATTCCACTTTACTGGGCTTTCCCACAGGGCTCAGGGAGTTTGGGTGGAAGCTGAGCCAGAGCTCCACTCCTGACTTTGTCTTTACAACCTGCTGGGATCCTTTATGACCCTCCAATACATAAATCTCCTGGAAAGGCCGTCTGGCCACCCACAGAGGCAGGGCAGCCTACTTGGTAGTGGACTGTGATAATCCACTAACCTCCAGCCAGCCAGTCACCAGCCTCTGTCAGCCAACCCTCTCCCCTTGTGTCACCCAGATTCTCCCTCTTGGTCTTTCTAGTCTCCTGAAGGGGATCTGAGATTACTCCCAACCTCCCACACTGGCTTCTTTGAAGGATTTGGGGGACCTGCGCTCACATCTATCTAATATGCTTCCTGCACGGTCTTGGACTCTGCCCCATTCTGACCCTCAGTCTCTTCATCTAGGAAATGATCAGTATAAACTATACAGTGCTTTTTTTTTTTTAATTAGTAGAATTATTTTTTGCTAAATAAACCTTATACAGAACCCTCAGTAATAGTTAGAATGCTACCTCCTCTGAGAATACTCTAAAATTTCTCCCCATTCTATCACACCATCATGTTTTTCTCGTCTTCCTTACACTTACTGGTATTAGTATCTTATACTGTTTATGTGTTTACTATGTATTATCTCTCTTCCCCACTACAATGTAGGTTATGTATAGTTAGTGATCCCTTAGGTCCTATTCATGCTTATAAGTAGGTGCTAAATAATTACTTGCTGAATAAGTGAATGATGGGATGAGTAGATGTATGGGCCAGATGACTACAGAGTTATTCTGGTAGGAGCTCGAGTGGGTGGCCCAGAACCCCAGCTTCTGTGTTTTCTATTCTACACCCCTTCACCCCACTCAACCCCAAGTGTCTCTTCAGTTTCTCTGAGCTCTTAACAGTCTTTAGATCATGGTTGGGAACAATTGAATTCTAATGTGTTCTAACCTTCTAAATACAAATATTAAAGGACTTGAAGAGATCTCACTTCATTAATCAATTGATATATTGATTGACTTAATGTGCTAATTAAGTGCCAGGTCCTGTGCTGGGGGCTGGAAATAAAAACATGAAGACAGATCTTGCATAGAATGAGAAAAAGCTTGGTTGGTAGGTAGTTTCAGTGGACATATCACAAGGTGTATGAGTGTGAAAGGGTGCTTCAGAGAACTGCTTCTCAAACTTTAATGTGCCTGAAAATCACTTGAAGATCTTGTTAAAACTAAAATTGATTCAGCAGTCTAGGATAGATTTGAAATTCTGCATATCTAATAAGCTTTCAAGTGATGCCATTGTTGCTGGTCCAAAAAGCACACTTGAATTGACAAGCTTCAAGATGCAGACAGATAGAGCAGCTAACTCAGACCTGAAACTCAAAAGAAGATCCCCAGAGCAAGAAAGAGAAAGAAGGTTGTGCTTATAACTAAGGAATGAGCTGGAGTCCTTCAGGGGGAAGGGAGAGGAAGGAATAATCAGTGCAAAGATGAAGGAGTGTGGTGTAAGAGAGTATATTTCAGTCAGCAAGTATAAAAGGATAAAATCTTATTGGAGAAGAGGGTTCAAGGTGAAAGGGAAAAGGAAAAACAAAACAAAGCCATATTGTTTAGCAAGGGACAGATCATGATGGCTCTGTGAGTTGTTTGTTCTTCCTCCCAGAAGCTACATAAAAGTTTTAAACAGAGGGGGGATTTGGGTGCATTTGCAATTGCTCTCACAGGTCAGCAAGGGTGCAAAAGATCGAAGTGGAAAGATACAGAGTACGATGCTTCTCCAAGTCAGGAGCCTGGGCTTATGTCCTATCTTTGTCATTTACTTGCTATGTGACCTTGGACAAATTCCATTCCCATTCTGGACCTCATTTCTAACATAAAAGGGCTGAACTCCAAAGTCTCTTCTCGCTGGAAAGCCAAGGAACCAGAAAGCCCTTAAAGGTCACAGAGACCAGAGAGCAAGCACACCATGGGTGTCATTTGACCTCCAGCCCAGCATATCCTGTTTCTTGAGGACCCAGGTTGGCTAGAGTGCTAAGAGCTTTCCCCAAGAACATGCTGAGGACTGGTATCATGGGATAAGCCGTATTGGGATTCTCTCAGCCTTTATAGTCACCAAACCCCAAAATGTTTTCACTTCCTGCCTAGATGTGTGGTCATATGCTCACACAAGATCCAGTGACAAAAGGGTTTCTCTTACCTCTGCGTAATAAATCTGTCAGGCCAGAGTCTGCCAGAGCCTGGTTCTCATGACAACTGCAGGTTACTGCAAACAGCTGCTCAAAGAAGACCTGCTGATACCAGCTGTCCCAGCCACAAGGTTCCTATTAGGAGGAGACTTAAAAAACTGAGATCATAAGTGGCCAGGGACCAGAATTTTCTCTGGTCAGAACATCCGTGACCATACTTGGGCTTCTCTTTACTTTTAATTATGTTTGATTGAATCAATAGAGAGAAGAGAGCAAGCACTTGAAGAAATTTGACTTCAATAAAATTGATCGATCTAGACCAGGAGTGGTATTATTTATGATGTCAGCCACTTTTGCTTCTATGGCAGACATTGCTAATAGATCCCAGAAATCATCCTGGTATGGGTTCAGCCTGAGATCTTTCTCACCATCGCCAAGATATCTGAAAAGAGCTGACACATCCATTGCTGTTCTTCTTGAAAATAAGCAAATGTGGGGTGTCATTCATTGTACATTCTTCCAAGACTGCATTAATTCCTTCTTAATATATTCAATTGACACTCTTAATAATTTTAAGATATTGGGAACAAGAGCAGACTTAAACTTAGGTCACAAATTCATAATCTCAGGTGCACTTTTAATTTTTTTCTGCATGCTTTGAATTTTCTGACATCAAGATGGATTATTCACAGTGGATGAGCACATTAAGTGTTGTATTCTTTTCTTGAAAGACTATTATTAAAGCGATGGCATCTCTCAGAATTGAAGATATCAGAAGGGAGAAATACTAACAAAGCACACTATGATTTTGAATAAGTGTCCCATGGATCTGTTTCCCACTGACAGGATAGCAAAGTTGGTTATTATCTTGAAGCTCCTATCACCTCTAACTGAAATAGTTTTTGGTTAGTTGAGAGCCTCAGTCATTCTCACCATCAGTCAGGAATGAATTTATTTTAAATTCTTGTCGTTTCTTGTGAGGCAATGAGGAAAAGAGGAGACCAGATGCAAACATTTTCACAGTCACCTTGCAGATCCGTATCAAACCTGGGGTTGAAGATACACATCTAGCAGCTTCCCATTTTCAGTTTGATAGGGGTCATCTGAGGCTATATTTGATGCAGGTTGATTCTGAAAGCAACCCTGGTGAACTACAGAGAAGCCATAAAACCAGGGTTTCATTGCACAAATTCATCACATCAGCTTTAAAATGTGTGTATTTAATATTCATGTTTTCAAAATGGAAATATCTTCATAGTATTTTATTCCAAAATAATTCTTGCTTATTCTAAACATCCAAATGATATAGAAGTTTGTAAAATAGAAAGTGAAAATTTTCTATCTCTTAACCTCTACCAGAACCCTGCCCCAGAGATTAGATTAACATTGTGTGTGTGTGTGTGTGTGTGTGTGTGTGTATTTGATATATATATATATATATATATATATATATCTTTCCATGTATAGATATACATATAGGTAAGAATATGCATGAATATAAGGAAACAAATACAGGCTTAAGGATTTGTCTGTGTCTACAAATATATCACCATTTTCGTCATTTCCTCTATGTTTAACAAATATATATATTCTATGTTCTGTTGTCTGCCTATTTCCACTTAACATATGCTATACACGTTTTTCCCCCCATGGATGCATATGTAAATGTTTTGTCTTTTTGGTGATCTCTCTAGCAATGCAAATATATGAAAGTTTCACACATTAGTCTAGTTCTCTTTTTCTTTCTTCTCTTTTCTTTCTTTCTTTCTTTTTTTTTTTTCCTCATTCTGTTGTGCAGGTACAATTTCAGCTCTTTGCAACCTCCAGCTCCTGGGCTCAAGTGATCCTCCACCTCAGATTCCCTAGTAGCTAAGATGACATGTGCATACCACCACTTACAGCCATTTTGTTGTGGTTATGATTATCATTCGTAGAGACAGGGTCTTGCTCTGTTGCTTAGGCTGGTCTCAAACTGCTGGCTTTAAGTGATCCTCCTGTCTTAGCCTCCCAAAGTGCTGGAATTGTAGATGTGAGTCACAGCATCTGGCCTGTCTAGAACTCTATTAAAGACCAACTAGATATCTTCCAATTTATTTGCTATTATAAAAAAAAGTACATAAACCTTTTTCCCACTTGCCTGATTATTTTGTTAGGTCCACATGATGATCTGTGCCATTTCATTCTCTTTATTAACCCATGCTTGAGAATTGCTGTATTTTGAAAGCTCAGGACTAAAAATTTAATCAATTCAAGTCAATCTGCATTTATTAATGCCTTCCTCTTGCACAGTCAGGAGCTGGACATCAAAAGAAATGTATACTGTTCAGTAAGCAGGTGGGAAATATTAGTTGAACACCTATCATGGGCCCAGTAACTTACATCTTATTTTACCTGCTGAATAGATTTTGAAATTGAAGCAACAAAGAGTCACTTAAGCTACACAATTTGTTGAAACTCATACATAGCTAGTGTCAGAGCCCAACTTCAAAATATTCTCTTCTAATGTCAAACCAGTATCTTGTTCAGTATGACACACTGTATTCCAGGATATGTACACAACTAAGACAGCATGATGTGGCTCTCAAGAGAAAATTAAAATGCTTCAGCAGCAAAAGGGAAAACATAATTTATGATAGCTGGGAAGATCTGCAAGACTTCCCAAAGATGGAATTTCAGGATGATTTTGAAGGATGACTAGAACCTCATCAAAAGTGTTCCTCTCACCTCAGGAATTCTATGCGTTGGCAATTGTGTCATAGCAAATACTGTTGTGAACTGCTCATCAGATGGTACGTGTCTGTGAACCAAGTCTCCCATGCCTTTTGGATTAAAAACAACCAACCAACCAATGGACCAACCAACAACAAACATCTACTCCAATTCACAGTACTAGCTAATCCTTTCTGGAGCATATTTGATTTGATCACTTTCAATGACAGAGAACCACTACCATGTAGAAGAACCCATTCTATATTTAGAGGAATCTACTTTTAAAGCTTTAATTACATTGAGCCAAATATGCCTTCTGTTAATTTTAGGGTGGCTTTGTCAATAATACTTACCGTATATACTCGAGTATAAGCCGTGTTTTTTTGGCACAAAATTTGTGCCGAAAAACCCGAACTTGGCACAAATTTTGGGCCAAAAAAACTCCGCTTATACTCGAGTATATACGGTAGGTGCCCTGTAGCAGAGATCTGAGACCCCATGTTGTCACACTGTCACCCTTTTTAAAACACAAGGCTCCCTTTTACCACCTGTAGACTAGGAATAAAGTATGTACTGCAAAATTGTGGTGGGGATTAAATTTAGGATGATGTCATATCAGTACAGTGGATACTCAATCAGTTACAGCCATTATCATCCATGATTCTCAGATTTTTGCTCCTGACTTTAGTTGTTAGGAAAAAATATCCATTTGCCTAAATCCCCTTTTCTGCGGACACACTCCACTCTTGCTATTAGCACACTCCACTCTTGCTAAAGCTTCCTTTTGAGACACCCTTCAGCATCATGATCTGGCCAGTTTATATATACCCCTCATACCAAGATGGCCTGATGAGGATGGAATGAATGAAGAAGTCATTTCTTCCCTTCATCTCTGCCCTCTCCAATTCTAAAGGTTGGCTTCCAATTTTTTGTAACCACGTCATGTTCTTGATTCTCATTAAGCTTGGAATCAGGAGACATTTAAGCTCAATCCACAAAGGCAGGGAGCTGAGAGAGAGAAGGAGGCCAACGGGAACTTTTTCTTACTGCCTCTCTTCTTTTCTCTCCATTTCAGGGCCCCCTTAGACATGGAGTCCCTGCCTGATAACTGTGTCAACAGCTCTGATTGGTTAGTGCTGGGAGTAGAATGGTTGGTTGAGGGTTCTGCAATTCCCAGCCAAGTGGCATCTGGGTCTAGCCCCTGACTCCTTCATAAGCAATTCCTGTCTTGATCTTGCCTGCTGATGCAACAATAAATTACTGTGTGGTGTCCTTTCTTCACCTCTTGCTTCCTATTCCGGCAGGCCTGAGTCCTATCTCCAGTGAGGAAGATTTCATTTCCGGTGTTTGAGAAAAGTGGTCTCTCTGACCTGTGATTTCTCCTCAGGGAAAACTTGAGGCATGCCTGGCCTTTGATTTATGGATCTCCACTGCCTACAATTTATTACCCAGGCCTTTTCCCTTTGGTCTCTCTCATTCCCATGCCTCCTCTCTAGCCTTTGAGTACCTCCAATCCTTCTCTCTCTGGCTTCTTCTAAATTTTCCTGTCTCTGTGCTGTAAGTGCAAACATTGGTTTAGTGCCTGTTAAGGACAAAGTCCTGGATGCCTATGGCAGTCATTACATGTCATCCTAACAATAGCCCTACAAAATAAATATCTCTATTCTCATCCCACATATGAGAAAACAGACTCAAAGAGGTCAGGTGACTTTCCGTAATGGGCTCTAATGTTTCCGTCCTTTCTACTATAATATGTTATTTTGAATCATGGCCAACATTTACTTAGAGCTAATCAAATTATCCATATATCTCATCCCCCCACCCCAACAACACTGTTATTGTCCCCATTTTACTGATGTGGTGACTAAGAGTTATTACCAAATCATATAGCTGTAAGTTATAGGCTCAGATTTGACTCAGGGACTCCAGGGCCAAACACTTCATCTTGACTCTACGCATGAGGAACCCTGGTTTTTGCTTTGCCATTGTTACTGGGTTAAGGTGTTTCTTTAAGGCAAATTATTTTCTCACTCCTAATCTCAATTTTTCCATCCATAGGAAAGGAGGCTTTGTCCAGTTGAGTTCCAAGAGTTTCTCTGAGGAGCTGGCTGGACCTCTGAAGGAATAGTCGCACTTGGACATGTTGAGGAATTGTCTTTTCCAAACTCATTTTATATTTATTACTTATTTTTGTGACAGTCTGGATCAGGTGATGACTCTTTAGTGCCCAAAGAATAAAACCCAAATATTTCAGCAGGCTTAGAGAAGCCTGGATGCTCTGATCTCTGCTAAGCTCCCTGGTCTCCCTCCCATTCTCTGCACTAGCCATTGCAAAAAACTGGTGGTCTGTGCTCTCTTATGTCTCACTTGGGCTGGGCTATTACCTCTACCTTCTCCTCGACCTGAAAAGTTGTTTCATCACTGAAGATCTAGCTCAAGTGCTACTTCTTCTTAGAAGATATCTCTGAGCCCCCAAACTGATTCTTTGGGGCCACCTCATATATTCTCGTTAGTACCTTACACATTCTCCAACCCTGGTATTGGGGCAGAGGCTATTGGTATTTCTGTCTCCTGTTACTGACTTATAAAAGACACTTACGGCTTAAGCCTGTCATATCTATCCCCAGGGCCTGGTACACAAAAGATACATAATAACATAACGAAGAAGATGATGATGGTGGTGGTGGTAAAGATGATATTTTATAATATGTATCAGGTCCCTAATATGTGCCAAATGCTTTTCTACAAGTTTTACACGTCTTTACTTGCTTAATCCTTTTGAGGTGAGCTATATTCCCTTTTCATAGATGAGGAAACAGAATAAACAGCTTTTTTACTAGTACAGCGACTGTCTCTAGCAGAACCTACTTTTCTCTGCCTTCCAGCATCTTCTAGATACCCAGGATGCAGAGAGGCTCCCCGGGGGCCCCTCTGTCTCCTGCTAGCCTCCCCATGCTCTTCTTCGTCTGACACCAGCACCCCTAAGTACAGTGATGGGAAACAGCTAACACCTGCATGTGCACTTTATCTGGGTTCTTGTTGCCAGCTTTGCTTCCTTCCACTCATTTCTCCTCAAGGCAACCAGAAATATTTTGTAAAAGTTCAGTTCCAAACCTGTGACTTTACTTTCTGAAATCTTTCATTAATTGAGAACTTACCCTTGAAATAATAATCATAGATAACATTTATTGAGGACTTAGTATAAATAATAATATTTTGTTAATTTTATTTTTATTATTTATTTATTTATTTATTTATTTATTTATTTATTTATTTATTTATTTATTTTTAGAGAGATTGTCATGCTCTGTTGCCCAGGCTGAAGTCCAAAGCCTCAATCATAACCCATTGCAGCCTCAAACTCGCAGGCTCAAGTGATCTTGCCTCAGCCTCCCAAGTAGCTAAGACGATAGGCACCCGTGACCACACCCAGCTAATTTATTTTTAAGTATATTTGTCAAGCTGGGGTCTTGCTATGTTGCCCAAAGCTGGTCTTGAATGTCTGGCCTCAAGCAATCCTCTCACCTTAACCTTAGGAAATGCTGGGATTACAGCCATGTGCTACCACACTTGGCCTCTTTCCTAATTTTTAAAACAGCACGTTGTTGTAGATATTGTCATTATGATCATTTTATGTGATGAAACAATTCACTCAATTTCACACAGCTAAGTAAATGGCTGAGCTGCAATGAGTTTGAACTTGAACAGTAGCCTTTACTCCATACAACCAATGCCCCATCTGTATGCTCCAATGACCTGGCTCCTGCTTACTCCGCCAGTTTTCCACTGTGTCCCCTGCAGACACTGTATTCCAGTCATAAATTGTCAGAGCATCTCTGCAATCATTTATCTCTACACCTTTACCTGTGCCACCTATTATGCTTTTGCCTTCCCTTTTTAATTTAACTCCTATTCATTTAGGAGGCTCAACACAAATTCCCCTTCCACTAAGAAGCCTCTAGTCCCAAGTACCTCCTTCCTTCTTCACACAGCTCTATCAGGTTCTTGTCACTTGTATTATAATCTCCACCTGTCTGCAGTTCCACCATATAATATGTGCTCAGTAAATGAGCAATGGATTGCTTTGTGTCCTTCACCTTCACAACAGCCCCATTTTCAAATAAAGAAATGGGTTTGGAGGTGTTTAAGTAAATTTCCAAAAGACATAGAGTTATTAGGGGGTAAAGCAAGAACTCAAATGAGGAGGTCTGAAAAAGAAACTCTCCAGCCTCCTCTTGTGGGGGGACTTGCCCGAGAGGAGAGAGGACGATGAAGAGGGTGTGATTATGAAGTGATGAATTCTTGGCACTTCAGGAAATATTCCACCCAAGTGGTGAACGATACAAAGAGGACTTTTTGAAAGGCACCTCATAAATCGTGCCCACAAAACATACACACGTGAGCCTGGTCCCTTTTCAGCTGCCATGCAGGTGCCTAGCACAGTCTCCCATTTGTGGACTCCTTCAGAGGGGAAGGGAGAGGACAGCAGGAGAGAGAGACTCTCGTGTAGCCTGCCAGGATGCCTGGGCATCTTGAAGATGCTGGAATGGGGGGAAAAGTGGGTTCCACTTGGAGATAGACACCTGGACACTGAACCTGACTTGTAGTATGACCTGGAAAAAGAACATTCCGTTCCTACTTTTAGCCTTAGTTTCAACATTTTTAATAAAAGCAGATCAGACTAGGTCAGTGGTTCTCATCTGGGGTGATCCCCCCTACCAGTGTATTTAGCACTGTCTGGAGACAATTTTATTATCATGACTGAGACAGAGGCACTATTGGTGGTGAGTTGAGTCTCTAAAATGCTACTAAACACCCTACATGATTATTCCCACAACAAAAAATTATCCAGCCCAAAATGTTAAAAAACTAGGTGATCTCAAAGATCCTCCCTAGTTTTGTCTGTGCAGCTTTCGATCTCTCTTGGTTTCTCTCTGGTGCTGGATCTAGAGCTCTGGATAAAGTCTTCCTAATGACCACCAGAGCACAGAACAGTTCTCCCTAAAACGAGTGTTCAGCATGACGTTGATCCTGAGACATCCTTATAATACTAACTATCAATTATTGGAAGCTTCCTCTGCACCAGACATTGGGAATTTCTCATACTTAACTTATGAGGATGAGCTCATCATCACTTTTTTACAGATACAGAGAAGTTCTGGTTTGGAGAACAAAATGAGATACAGAGAAGTTCTGATTTGGGGACATATATATTTTTATGGCAGAGAATCACAGAGGGCAAGATTTCCAAATTTCCTACCTGGGAGAAAAGAATATAAGAGAATTATTGAAGCGAGAAAACAGGCAGCTGAAGAGGGTCCCTGTGGATGTTCCAGCCTGGATCTGAATGCCTGACTCCAGTGGTCAGCTTGGTATTTGACCCTGTCATGTCATGTCCTTACTCTGAGCCTTGCTTGGTCACTTCATCCATTGAATGGGGATGGAAAAAATAATAGATTCAGGACCAATGTGCAGACTAAATACAATTTTTTTTTTTTTAAAGGCAAATGTGAAACGAAGCTTTATTGAGGAAGAGAAATATAGGCTTACAGAGTAAGGAAGCCTACAAAGCAGGTTAAATCTACCACAGACAGGGAGCGGGCTTCCATCGCCAGGGCATGTATGCAAAGAGGCCTTAAATACAATTTTAAAATTGTGAGTAAAGTACATATCTAGTGGCTAGGTAGCACATGGTAAGTGTCAGTACATTTTGGTTATTATTGTTCTTTTTATCTTTGTTATAATAATTTCTATGTGGTCAAACTTCCAAAGCTGATGACCTTCTAATTCCTGGGTTTCCTGGATCCTAGAAGTAAAAATGCAAAGTCAAAGTTTATACCTCCCTTTCTTTTTTTTACACATGGCACAATTAAAGTGGACAGGTTCTAAGGTAATTTTTGAAGAGTCCTTTGAAAGACCACACTCAGGTTGGGAACAGAGAGGAAACGCTTGGAAAGAGAAGTTCTCCTTTGTTTAGTGACCTTTATTCACCACCTCAAAGATCTTCCCCTCCATCTGGGCTTCTTGCTGAATCCTTGCTGTCTTGTCTTTCCCTTCAGGAAGGCCCACCTGATCCTGCGGCGGCTGGAAAGGGTGAGCAGCCACTGCTCCAGCCTCCTGCGAAGCGCCTACATCCAGAGCCGGGTGGACACGGTGCCCTATCTTTTCTGCCGCAGCGAGGAGGTCCGGCCTGCAGGCATGGTGTGGTACAGCATCCTCAAGGACACCAAAATCACGTGCGAGGAAAAGATGGTGTCCATGGCCCGAAACACATATGGGGAGTCCAAGGGCCGGTGAGGGAGGGTACCTCCCTCCATGAGCACAGAGACTCTCCGTGGCAGGGGAGCAGCATTCACATGGATCCTGGGGCCTGGGTGGGCTGGGGGACAGCTGAGGACGGGCCTGGCAGATGAGGCTTGCCAGCAAGGCCAAAGCAAACTGTTTCTCCTGTGGATAGCAGACTGAGAACTTTGTAACCAATGGAATTATTCATTTTTCTCTATCTTTTATTTTTTCTAAGATATTATTTGAGTCTATCAAAAGTCTCCCCTTTTTAAGCCTTTTCTTATGGATGGCGGTCAATCCCAAGGCAGGAGCTTTCAGGTGGAGACCCAGCGGCCTTTCCTCTTCTTCCTCCCTCCTGCCACACTCAGCTTCCTTCCTGCCATGGACCCCTGGAGGAGACCTGTGGAGAGACAGTTTTGCCTCTCAGCATCAGGAAGGAAGCCCTGAGGATTGTTGCAGCGAGGAAGCTTGGGTCTTTAAGGACTTCTCTTCTTTCTCCCTGGACGTTATTCAGTTTGCAGGGCCCCTGCCTCTTCCTGCTACCTATGGGTCTGCCCAGAGTCCCTGCAGGACTTTACATGCATTAAAACTCCCTATTGTCTCTCTTCCGTTTGGGTGGTATTTCTTACCAGTTGTGTTTGGGGGGAGCCTCAACAAATATTCATTGACTTTCTATTATGTGCCAGGCACAGGGCATGCAAAGAAAGACAGTGAAGCTTCTTTCCCTCAGGGAACTTACGGCCCGGTGGAAATTGTAGAGAAGCCATCTAGTGATTCTAGGCTGTGTGTGATAAGGAGAAGAATGAAGGTTAAAGGACAGAATAATGGTATGCTCATTGTTAGGTCATGACACTCACTGGAGGTGTCCTGAAATGCTTCCCTGGAACAGTGATGCTTAAACCCAAAGGATGAGGAGGAATAAGCCAGACAGATGAATGGAAAGGATGGGATTTGCTCTAGTCTAGCCAAAGGGGATAGTATGAGCAAAAGCCCAGAGAAAGCTCAAGGGCTGTAAGCACTTTCCTTAAGAATAGGGATCAAGGTAGGAAGTGGGTGGGCTGGAAGCTTGGCAGGGCATTGGAAGATTTGGACAAAACTTTTGATGGTATTTGGAAGTAACCAGGAGCCACTACGGAACTTTAACAAATGACTGAAATAGTCAGCTTGATCTTTAAGAAAAATCTTTTTAGCTGAGGGTGAAGGGTGGGTTGGAGAAAGCCTCAGAGAGATGGGTGGCCGTTGACATTTTTCAGACAGGAGGTTATGGCAGCTTGGATCTTGTGGTCATGGGGGAGAAATTCCAGCATTGGAATCTCCTTTTATTCACCTATTTTTAAAACAGCTTTACTGAGGTATAATTGAAATCTCCTTTTAAATGGCAATTGTACTGCTTCCATTGTGTTCCCTAGGCGGATAATGAGTACAAAGAGGTATTATAAATTCTTAACACCCTGGCATCAGCCAGGATAAGTTAGCCACCTAGAGGAAACAGGATGTGGGTCAGGTGTATCATAATGTAAAGATGACACCCTCTAAAGGCTGTTGGCATTCAGACGAGGAAATGGCAATGAGTAATAGTAAAAGGTAAGTGTTAAAAGTATGCCTCCTTCCCGGTTTGGTGAGCGCTGATGAGATCAACAGTCCACTTCCTGAACACTTGCATATTGGGGCCTTTTCCCCTAGGACTCAGATTCACCTGGGGAAAATGGGCAATGTAAGGGAAACAAAGCAGAAAGGGATTCTTCCAACTTAGGTGCCTGGGGAACTTCTCCGCCTTCAACAATCTAAGCTCCAAGACACTCTTTCAACACGTTATCATTGGGTTTATGTTTCTGCAAGTATGGAGCTTCTAACTTCCTCTAATGTATATCCCTTTCCCAAGCCCTGAGTCCTAGGCTAAGCTATGAGAGTACTGTGGCTTTCCATTGTCTTGACCCAACCTGAGGAAAGATTCAGGGCAACGGTGGTAGAAAAATTAAACTACTCCATCAGCTGGGCAGTGCTCTGAGCCTGATTAGGTCTGAATCTGACTCCACTGCTCTTCTCCAGTTATTGCCCTTTGGTGAGTAACTTGATATTTGAATCTGAGTTTTCTCATCAACAAAATGGGGTCAATGATAGGGTCAAATCCCACCTTGTGAGTTATTGCATTACCTGAGTGAAACAGGTGGTAATACACATCAATGTAGTAGGGTTGGATTTTTTTTACTACTAACAGAGACAATGTGCATAATACTATGAATCTTGGGCAGATGACTGGAAAAATTTGTCTAGAAATGGTGTAGAGAATTCTGATTAAGAGAAGGAATTAATGACCATAGCTCTGTGAAGTATCCAAATTGTAAATATAGTAGAACCTCCATAAGATGACCACCCAATGAACTATAACAAACTGGTTAGCATATAGAGGTGGTCAACATAAGGAACTAGGCCTCCTGTACTGGTACGTCCATGTGGTACATGTCTGGTCTATGAAAATTAGGTCAGCTTAACGAAGTGGTCAGTGTAAGGAGGTGGTCAACTATGGAGGTTCTACTCTAGTATCAAAAACGTAAAGAGAAGTAGTCACAGTGGTGGAAATTAATACAACAGCAAGAATGACGTGGAGGAATATGCGATTTTCTCTGAGGCTCCCACTGACAGTTGTGGCCCTTGAGAATGTACACATTCAGGCTGCCCCCAGCTTGTTCTCCCATTCATCCCCCTTCTCTGATTTCAACTCATTTTTCCTGATACTGTGGAATCTGTTATCTTCCCAGCCATTAGAAAGCTCTCAAAAGTGGAAAGGCAGAAGCCTAGTGAGATGTATGTGTGTATATATGTGTGTGAGTATATGCATGTGCATGCATGCCCTGCCATGGCGAGGAAGGAGGGTAGAACAATATTTGTTACGATGCTTCATTGGAAAAAGAAAAAAAAGTTCTTTAAGTGCAAATGAAGCAGCTGAGTATGGTGCCCTGGCCTCCGATTCATGTACTCCCATGAAAATGTCAAGGAGGCTCATGCCACAAAATGCTGGCAAGGATCAGACCTCTCATGTGGTCTCCACCATCATATAAAGAAGTTGTGGATGGAAAGAGGTATCTTAGGGGTCATGAAATAGCCCCCAGATGACCCCCTCCTTCCATATGACTGGCTTCAGGATAAAGAATGTGTCCCAGGCAGATGCTAACTGCCATTTAGGGATTCCTCACAGCATCGATGGCAATACATATTTCATTTATCTGTGTACAAAACAATAGCCACATACTATTGTGAGTCTCACTTTTTCTTTTTTTTTTTTGAGACAGAGTCTCACTTTGTTGCCCTGGGTAGAGAGCTGTGACATCACAGCTCACAGCAACCTCAAACTCTTGGGCTTAAGCAATTCTCTTGCCTCAACCTCCCAAGTAGTTACGACTACAGGTGCCCGCCACAAAGCCCAGCTATTTTCTTGTTGCAGTTGTCATTGTTGTTTAGCAGGACTGGGCCAGGTTTGAACCCGCCAGCCCCGGTGTATGTGGCCGCCACCCTAATCACTGAGCTACGGGCACCGAGCCAGTGATTCTCATTTTATAATCAAAGAAACTGAGGTTTAGGCAGACTGAATAACCTGTCCTATTCCTATAGCTGGTAAGTGATGATGTTGAGATACTGAGATCTAAATGTGGGGAGACAAAGTCTTTCTAACTGATGAGCACCGTGCTTACTACCTCCTTAAGCAGAGGGTACAAGACTTCCACTAAATGAAAAGGTAAATCTGACTTCCAACCAATACTTAAATACTGATTTCCAGGTTTGAGGTACTGAGACAAACAGGATCCAGCTCCTGCCCTTAAGGAACTCCCAGAATTTAGCTTACTAACTACAGTGTGATAAAATCAGATACTTTGGAGTCAAGCCGATCTGGGTTTAAGTTTTGGCTGTGGGCCAGGTATGGTGGCTCAAGCCTGTAAATCCCAACATTCTTGGAGGCCAAGGAGGGTGGATTGCTTGAGCTCAGGAGTTGAAGACCAGCTGGTAGAGATCCCCTTCTCTACTAAAAATAGAAAAACTAGCCAGGCGTCATGGTAGATACCTGTAGTCCCAGCTACTGGGGAGGCCGAGGCAGAGAGGATCTCTTGAACTCAGGAGTTTGAGGTTGCTGTGAGCTATGATAATGCCACGACATTCTACCTAGGGCAACAGAGTAAGACTCTGTCTCAAATAAATAATAAATAAATACCTTGGCTGTGCAATTCAGGGAAGGGGGCTAAACACAGAGAAATGTGGAAGGCAAATTCAGCAAGTCTTGCTAATTAAGAGGTTCAGTTAAACTGGCATTAGCTTAACCTCTAGAAGTCTTGCTTTCCTCATCTGTGAAAGGAGGTAAATACACTACCTCAAAAGGTGATGTGTATAAAGCCATTGGATGTTTAGAAACAAAAGCAGCACTCAATATTTACTATAATGACCTATTTACATAAAACCAAGTGGGTGCAATGGACTCTGCCTCTGTATTTTATTTTATTTTTATTTTATTTTATTTTATTTATTTTATTTTATTTTATTTTATTTTATTTTATTTTATTTTATTTTATTTTATTTTATTTTATTTTATTTTATTTTATTTTATTTTATTTTAATTTAATTTTGAGACAGAGTCTCTAGCCCTGGATAGAGTACCATGGCATCATAGCTCACAGCAACCTCAAACCCTTGGGCTCAAGAGATCTTTTGCCTTAGCTTTCCAAGTAGCTAGGATCACAGGCAGCTTCCAGAATGCCCAGCTATTTTATTTTATTTTATTTTATTTTAGAGGCAGAGTCTCACTTTTGCACAGGCTGATCTTGAATTCCTGAGCTCAGGCAATCCATCAGCCTTAGCTTCCCAGAGTGCTAGAGTTACAGACATGAGCCACCATGCCCAGCCTAGACTCTGCTTTTAGAAGCCAAGTCACCTTTAGGAAATCCTTCAAAGTCAGAAGATGTCTGAGAGTTCAGTAAGTTGAGGAACAGAGACAGGACATTATGGGCAGAGAGGCAGGCCCATAATATCAGTGAAAAGGCATTCCATGTGTAAGGGCTGATGAGCAACTTGTGTGAGTAAAGAGATGGAAGGTGTGTTTGGAGAGGTTGTCAGAGCCAGACCCCCTTGTCCATTTGTTGTAAGGCACTGTATTGAAAGCAGATAGGCAGTTTGAAAAGACCCTCTCGTTACAGAGAATGAGTCAAGAGAAGGAGAGAATCAATGTCAAGGCAACTAGACAGTCTCCCTTCTCCCAATCCCCCATTTACTTACTCTAGTACTACTTAGAAGGGAGATGAGGAAGCCTGACCAGGGCCATGGCAGTGCTGAGGTTGGATCTGGGCCATGGCAGTGCTGAGGTTGAAGAAGTCAACTTGACAGGACTTGCTGACTCAGACTTGAGTTTTCTCTTCTCCACTAGTGACTGAGTGTTAGACTGCACAGAACCAGCTGGGGCATGAAGTGGATGATGAATTGCATGGGTTCAATGGATCATGAATGGAAGAGGTGTGATTTGCCTCATGTACATACAATAGTTGGAACATCAGGGAGTCAAGCATATAATTTAGCTTTATGTGGGAGCCATTCTTGGATCTGGCTGTAATTACGCACAAATGTGCTATGACTCCCCAATACAGATGTGTGAACCATAGTGTGAGGCTGGTGTAAGTCACACAGAATTTTGTGAAAGCCTGAAATACCAAGCCTCATGGAAAGAGTGCTGAGTTCCCTCCTGCCCTTCTTCCTCCTCCTCATCATCACTGTCCCCATCCTCATCACTTCACTGATGTATTGCTTGTCATCTGTCACGTTCTTTACATCAGTATTATTTTACATATTCTTCACAGCTCTGCGATGAATTAGCATCTTCATTTTGTAGATGAAAGAATAAGGTTCAGAGAACTTAGGAAATTTCCTGGTCTCAGACGTCTAGTATGTGGCAGAACCAAATTTCAATCCAGATTTCATCTGAGCACTGAATTTTAATTACTATACTCCGTTGCCTCCTGAGGTAGAGTGCTCTGGCTTCTAGTCTTGCCCTGTGGTATAGAGCTGCTCCATGACCTTGAGCCAGCTGTTCGCCTTCTGGGGGCCCTGAGTTCACCTGGTGCCCCCCCCCTTCCCCCCCACTATGGGGAAGATCTGTATGTCATGGACCTGAGGGATTATATTAGAGGATGACTCCTGCACAAAGGACAATTTTCACTTCTCTTTCCCTTTTATCTTCAGTACCTCCCTTTGAGGTTGCTGATGAGAGAATGATTGCTTCTACTTGGCCAGTCTAGAGAGGTCAAGGTCTCAGTGAGGCTGGAGCAGAGCATGGAGACCTCGGGTCCCCAGTTCTCATGTTTTTCTAGAACACAACGTCCCTAGCCAATTGCCCTAGAAACAACCCAAGCCCCTGTCATAGTCACACAAACCACTGGTGGCTGGCAGGTTAATATGCCTGGGCAGGTGACAACCTCTGCATGCTTTGGTTTTTTTTTTTCCTGTGCAAATTAGGAGAACTCCTCATAATTTTTTTTGTGAGGAGTAAATTGAGCAGTATATGTTAGATACTCAGAGCAGTATCCAGCATGGGACAAGTAATTGTTATTCTTATACTCAGCATCCTACTTCCCAGCCACACAAAAGTCTCAAAAACACCCTCTCCTGAGTGTCCTCTCAACCTTTGCTTGTGCTGTTCCTGCTGCCAGGAAGGGCCTTCCAGCTTGTGAAGAACCTGCTTAAACGTCATTAACTGGCTCCCTGAGACCTTCTGCCTGTCGGGGAAGGAGCTGATAACCCTTTCCTCTAAGCCATCGTGGGGACTCCCTGCCTCCATGTTAGCACTTTCCTCACTCAGTATCACCTTTCTCTGCGGGAATGGACAAACACAAGGGGTAGAATTTTGTCTGTACCCTGGAGCCTTGCACTGGGCCTACCCCATAGCTAATGCCCTCTAAAATTGAACTTGATCCCTAGAATGAGGGGACGCTGAGAGAGGATCCCCCAGCAGCACCACACATGCCCAGGATCCCTCAAGAACCGTGCCCTTCCAATCTGCACCATTGATGCAGCGTACAAGGGGCCTGGAGGGAAGGCCATAGCCAAACAAAACCCACAGGCTTTGTGTGGGGGTGTGCTTTTTAATTGGCCTCTGCCCATAAAACTGCCAGACCCTGAAAGGCGTTCACTGTCTGTCTCCCTTTGGAAACTTTGCTCCATGTGTTTGTACATGTTAGAGCTAAAGCCAAACTGTTCTGTTTTCCTGTTTTACAAGAGTTGGCAGCAGGGGAGGGCGAGGGGCCACAGGTGTGCTATGCTGGACAAGCAGACACGTGTGCTTGTGTGTGTGTGTGTAAGAGACAAGGAGGCTGGGGAGGTGGCTAGATTAGGTAATAGCAGGCACCCCAAATGGGTAAATAGAATTCAGATTCTGGACCCAGCTCTGACGCTAACAGGCTATAGGACTCTTGTTAGTCTGTCCCCCGTCCTGCCCCCAGCGTCTCTTTGCAAACAGGTTTGTTGGGAAAGAACTTCTCTGAGGAACCCTTCCACTTGAAAGTTCTTGGGGTCTCAAGTTCTTGGGGCCTACAACTGGAAAAAGAGAGGGGAAACAATTCAATACATTTGTGGAGGACGGTGATGTTACAAAGCAAACTTCTGGAAGAGAAGTGTTACTTCTTATTCCAGGAAGGCTACTCTGACCATACCCCCAACTTCAGAACAGGGGTTCCTCCTTTTAATTCTTAAAGCCCCCCCCATTTCTGTAATGTTCCTGCTTAACCCACTGGGTTCTAATTTTCCCTTTAGATATGTTTCCCCCAATGATGTGAGTTCCTGGATGGGGCCATGTTTCCAGGGCTCAGGATAGGTTGAACCATATGGTAGGTGCTGAGAAAATTTGTGCAAATGCTATATATGACCTAGAAAACTCTGTCCAAATATAAGGCCTTCATGCTCTCCCCTTTAGTCAGAGAGGCCAGTCTCTGGGGGATTGAGATTTAGAATGACAAATTTCCATAGCAACCAGGGCAATGATTTACCTTTGTTAACATTCTCCATAGGCAGGGTCTGATCTAAGCCCCTTAATTGCAGTATTTCATGTAGCCATCCCACACATCTCTCACTGTATCTGTAAACACCCCCATTTTACAGAACAAGTCTTAAGGTTCAGAGTAGTTAGGTGATTCTTCGTGAGTCACCCTGGTAGAAAGGAGCTGAGATGCAGATCAAGACATGGAAACGCAGCAACAACACTCCAGAGGCCAATGCTCCCATTTTAGGAAGGCAGAGACTGCGAGCCAGAAAGGAAAAGGTACTTTCTTTTTCAAGGTCATGCAGATGGCAGAACAAAGAGTGGAATATTTCTTGGTTTTATCTCCAGCACACTCCTCACCCTGGTAACCTCAGGCCCATCCTCTTCCCTGACCTCTGGGCCAGTAGAGAATGGCAGGGAAAAGGCTTTACTTCTTCTTAAGAATAGAGGCAAGTGCCAAGTTGGGTCAGCCTCCCCAGGTGGTTTTGTAGCACAAATACCAGCCTGGTTGCTGTGGTTCACTCGGTTTTATGATCAACGATGACGTAGTTTCTTCCTTCACTTGCAAGCTATTTAGCTCCGCTGTCAAAGAACAGCCTTCCTGGGGCAGGACGCGAGGCAAGCACTAAGAGAGGGTGTCCGCAGTGATCAGCAAGGCTGGCCTCGCCTTATCAGAAAAGAATGGCATGATTGATTGAGTGTGTAGCCTTGAGCAAATTTCTTCTCCACTTTGGGTCTTTATCTCCTGTGCAATACAATTTGGAGAATTGGGTTCAAACATCCAAATAACATGGGGGCTGGGGTTGGGAGTGGAAATACAGATTCCTGGGCCACACGTACTGACAATTTGTGCTAAGTCTTAAGATAGGCCTGGGAATTTGTCTTTTTGCAAATTTTCCTGGCTGGCTTTGGTGCATGGCATGTTTGACAACCACTGATCCAGGTGATTTCTATGAGCCTTTCCAACCAGGGAAAACAGAGCCTGTCAGTTTACGTGAGGAAACTGTTAGTTTACACAGAAGCCTAATACCATCATCAGATATTGCAATACTAAGTATGCAGCTGCAGGAGCGGACTGCTTTGTTGGCATTTAAGACAATAGAGATGAGACAAAAGCATCTCTGCTCAGGGAAATTGCAAATAAATGGGTGCTATTAACGGGGGAGGAGGCTATGGTGAGCACTCTATCTTTAAAGAGTTAAGGGGCAACCAAGGTGAGATGTGTGTACCTGTTACACAGAACTAAATACCCACAAAAAGAATTTTGAAGGAATAGAGTAATTCTGAGCAATGAATATTTTTGCTTTTTGGAGGCAGAGAAATTAAATTCAAATCCCAGCTTCCTCCAAACCATGGAAACTTTACAGACCCAGATTTCAATTTTCTCACTAGCAAAACAGGAATCACCAGATTCATCTACTTCACTGGGACATTATGAGGAAGACACTATAAAAAAATAAGAAAGGGGCCTGACATAGAGCCTGATACACAGTAAGTGCTCAATAAAAGCTTGTGGTTTGCTTTTTCTTCAGTTTTCTCTCGTCCGTACCCTTAGCATCACTGTTAGTTCCCACAAAACCTAACCTCAGGGAGGAAGAGTTTCTCACCCAACCTCCTGTTCCATTGCGTAAGACACTGGCACTTGTGCTAAAAACAAAATCAACAAACAAAAACAGAACAGAGGAAGATGTTTGGGCAGAAGGGGTTTCTGAGTTTGGCTAAGGGCTGGGGCATGGGCTGCAGATGAGAATTTCCTGCCCCTGTTTCTTTTAAGTCTCCAAGTGAAACTTCCAGTTGGGGATGGGCCAAGCTAAGAACCCGCTTAGCACATCTATAATTGGGTTAATGGTATTTGAACTTGCTTAATCTATTTATCCCAGTGTCAGTGGGATGTAAGAGTCATAGAACATGCTGCTGCCCTTTATGCTAAGCAAAAACAACACAATATTTCCAAGCAGCAGTGACACAGGCAAAAATGGCAATTTTTTCGTAGCTTCCTGCATTATCCCAGTCACAGCACAGTGCAGAATGAAGTTTAAGCATTGTCATGCTCTCTTCTTGTTCATGAGACCTTTTCAAGCTGTTTGCAGTTCCCTGCCCACCCCTCGCTTTCTCAGACCTACCTTTGTTCATCCTGCTTCCATAAACATGCACTCGCTTCCATCTTTTTTTTTTTTTTTTTTTGGTTTTTCTGCCTAACTCTTACTTTAGAGGACAGTAGCAGTTTCTCTCATGGCTGCTTAACAGCAGTTACTCCTTCTCGGTAACATCCTGATTCTTTTTAAAGAGGATAATTAGAGAACTGCCTTTGCCCTATTGGGTATGGTCTTGGAGGAGCTCCCATCATAATGCTGGATTCTCAACACGTGAGAACCACCAGGCATGCGACTTGCCTGTGGCCTGTATGGGAGTCTCACTTCCAGAATCTTGAGCAGAGTGACACAAGAAAGGAATAGCTGGATTTTGTTGAGCTGGAAAGCCTGGATGAGATTTTTTATTTCTTCTTGCTGCCAAGTCCCTGAAATGACCTGGCTTTCTAATTCTTTCAAGTCTCGTTCTCCGCCCTTGCCTAACAGGTTAAAGCCTGTGAGCCAAACTTCCCCAGAGGATTATAATAAATTCCCTTTGGGCCGAACTCTGTTGCTGCCTCTTGCAACCGATGAACCATGACATGTATATTCAACCATGATCCAAGACTGTTTTCTGTGGGAAGCCGTACTTGAACCCTGAGAGATAGGGCTCATTTAGCCATGACGTTCCCACAGGGGACCCACTATGTACTTGGTTCTATGCTGGGTTTAGGCTGTAAAAAGCCTGGGTACCTGGCCCCTCCTCGGAAATTCTCAAGCACCAGAGAGTGCCTCTGTTAGTCATGATAGCATGTTGGAAAGCTCTGGTTTTATAACTTGTCTGCTCCAAAGCCTGTACCAACTCCAGGGACAGTGCAGTGCTCCATTCATGCCACACCTCTGGAGCCCAGCACGGTGCCTGGCGCAAAGTTGATGCTACATAATTATGTGTTAAAGCAATCAGACTTACATTTTGGGGCTCCCGCAAAGCAGCCTCAACCTTAAATTCAAAACTATTTTGAGAACTAATCCAGATACTGTTCTGTTTGGGAAAAGCAAAAAGGAAAAAATGGTTGGGGGGAAAAAAAATTGCAATGGATGTATGATTTGAGTCAATGAGGCATTCTTTTGTTCTTGGCCTGATTTTTTAAAATTACCTTCTAGCAGTAACCATGACCCAATAAGTGCTTTGGTGACTGGATGGAAAGATTTCATCTAGGGGTGCTAGTAAAACCCCCAGTAAAAGGGATTCCCTTTCCCTCTCTCTTTCCACACCCACTCCCCTTTCCATAAGAGGCCTTAATGGACCCTCAGTGCAACTCTGACATGATGGAAACTGCAGAGAGATGGAATTTCCACACAGGACAGAGAACAGAAGAATGCTATTCTTTTCATTGCAACCTTGGAACTGGCAGGCTGCCCCCGGGTGGGAGAAGGGGTGTGTAGGGAAAGGAACTAGAGTCAGGACAGTTGTGGCTGGAGCGGGGTGGGGAGGGCAGGACGGCCAAGATGATGGCATGTCAGGCCTCCAGATGTTTGCTCCCTGCAGATGTGCTGGCGATGGTTTGGCCCCCACATCTGGGAGATATCATCACCATTCTCCCATCTGGAGAGCACTCTCCCGGTTACGAAGCGCTCTCACTGATGTCTCTAATTGGATTCCCTTGGCAAAAAAAAAAAAAAAAAAAAAATCATTATCTGCATTTTACCAACGAGGGTCCTACTAAAGCACTCACTATGGCCAGCCACTGGTCTGAGTGCATTATAATGTTAGCTCATTAGATTTACTCGTCATTTCTTCAAGATGGGCATTTTTATCCCCCTTTACGGACAAGGATGAATCACACTAGGGTTGCTCAAGATCCCAGAGAGATGGGGGCAAAGCCAAAATTTAAGCCCAGGTAGTTTCCCTCCAGAACCTATGATCTTAACCATTATTTCCTCCCCGGTGAAGCTGGGAATAGACGTGAATCTGACTCTTAATTTCACCTCCTTGCTTATAGCATTATGTAAAGTGTGATTCTGTAGAAGACATTAATTGATTCAAACATGTGCTGGGGGACTTGAACATGCCTGATAAGGAGTTGGTCAGTGGAGACACAGAGTTGAGGGAGAATATCTTACCACCCCTTTCCATGTGGTTTTAAGTGTTATCAGCACAGTAACTGTTCTGTATCCAACTCCTGAAACCATGCATAACACATTTGGGGCACTTACTAAATATGTGTTGAATAAATGAATGGGTTGTACCTGTTCCTGAGCAGCTCACAGTCTAGAGAAGAAAGACTAAGTGAATATATATTCATTTAATTATATATTATATAATAATAGTTATATGAGATATACAATATAAAGTGTTGAGACTTACAATGTGGTCAAGAAATGGGATGTATTAGCATAAGGATGTAGACAATTTCCAGTAGTTCTGCACACCCGAAATGGAGAGGTATCACAGATAAAGTACCTGTCAAATATGCCTGCACAGGTAAGCAGGGACACATTCTGAAGAGTTGGGCAATAAGTTATATAGGAGTCAGCAAAATTTCCTCTTTAAAAGGACATAGAGTAAATATTTTAGGCGTTGTGGGCCACATGGATTCTGTTGCAGCTACTGACATCTGCTTCACAAAAGCAGCCATGGATAGTATGTACATCATTGAGCATAGCTGTGTTCCAATAAAACTTTATTGGCAAAAATAGTCAAAGGGCTAGATTTGACATGTGGGCTATAGATTACTGCTTCCTGTTGTAGGGTGTTGAGTGCCATTGATGTAATGAGGTCAGATTAAGTTCTCGTCCTTTATTCACTTCATAGGTATTTATTGAACACCTAATATATTCCATGGATAGTAACAATTATTTGGCTCTTTTTGGTTACAGGCCTGAGAGGCAGAAGGAAGTCACTTGAGAGGGACCCATGACCTATATTTGGCAGGCTGAACATACCCCAAACTACTCCAAAGAAGGGTTATCTGAAATATGGCCTAAAGGATGAGTAAAAGAATGTTTCAGACATATAAAAGCTGGGTAGTGATGGAGGACTTGCACAGTTAAAGAGCCTAAAAGGAATTTACCATGTTTGGAACACAGATTATGAGAGGAAGAGTGGCAGGAATTGAGGCTGGACATTGAGTGTCAGATCAATGATTTAAAGAATGAGCCACATGTGTAATTTAAAATTTTCTAGTAGCCACATTTTTTTTTTTTTTTTTTTTTTGAGACAGAGTCTCACTGTCTTGCTCTTGATAGAGTGCCGTGGCATCACAGGTTACAGCAACTTCAAACATTTGGGCCCAAGTGATTCTCTCACCCAGCCTCCCAAGCAGCTGAGACTACAGGTGCCCACCACAACACCCAGCTATTTTTTCTGTTGCAGTTGTTTAGCTGGCCCCGGCTGGGCTCAAACCCACCACCCTCAGTGAATGTGGCTGGCACCATAACCACTGTGGTATGGGCACTGAGCCATAACCACACTTTTTGTTAATTAAGAAGAAACAGGTAAAATCACATTTAATAATATATATTATTAACCTAAATATTATCATTTCAAAATGTAATCATTCTCAAAATCTCAACAATTGCTTGAGATTTTATATTCTTCCTCTGTACAACATTTTTGAAACTTATTCTATATTTTCCCCTTGAAGCACATCTCCATCCAGACTAAACACACAAGTGCCCAGGGGCCACATATGGCTAGCGGCTGTTGGATCGGACAGTTACAGGCTAGATCATTCAGGGCCAGAAGGTCACCACTGGAGTCTGGGCCTTGGCATCAGTGCAGTGATACTTAAAAGTTACCATTCTGGTAACAGGACAGCCTTCACCTTTAAGTTTATAGTTTCCTCTTAGCAAACTGCATTGAGGTAGGAAGATCAGAAAAGATCAGAAAAGCAGAAATCAGAAGAAAGGAAGAAGGGAGAAAGTCCAACTTCTGGATGGGAAAGAGGAGAGTGTTGCTTTACCAGAAAACTTGTGAAAACTGAAAATAATAAAACCAAATTCCTAACTGACCTAGACAGGTGATCCTGGTCATATAATGACATCTAAGCTTAGAAGTCTGGCTAATTATAAGGTCTTTATCAGCAGCCCTCTCATTCAGAAACTGAAAGCATTGGAAAAAGAAGGATAGTTCAGTCCAGGAGGCCACCTCATCTTCCTGACTGCCAGCTATGGGTTTGGGTTCTAGAGCCCATCCTGGCCTGAGGAGCAGTGTGTTGGCAGCCCTCCCCTCTGAGCTTAAGAGGCTGAGACCCATTTCTCAACTGAAACTCAAAGGACTTCCTAGGTGATGAGTTATAACTTGGTTATAACTACCCCTTCTCAGGTGCTCAAGTATTTTTCTGCTTGCATCAAAACATTAAACATGAGCTTTCTACTTGATCAACCAAATTCTCTTCCATATTTGACCCTGTTTTCCAAACACCATCAATAGGGATGTACTAAGTGTTGGAATTACCGATTTTTTAAATTTTAAATCAGATTTTCTGTCTCTAGACACATACTCATCTTGGGAAAGCCTGCACGGCAGGAGGTCTTTGGAGGACACCTTCTTTAACGAAAAAAGGAGAAATATTGGTAATTAACATAGAGGTTTTGTGCTAGTAGTCATTTTCAAAAGTGCTAAAAAACTTTGTTCTTGTAATTGGTTTAGTTATAGCTTGTACTTTGTATCACTAAGTAGATCGGCATGTGTTTTAATCACAGATGACATTTAACTCAGGCTCTGGACCATGTATTTCTACCTTCCTCAAATAATCACAGGGGACCTACTGTGTGTCAGGGGATACAGGTTGAATGAGATACAGCTTCTGTGTGTTTATGAGGAATGGAAGAAGTACTGGGCAATTGTCACAGCATGTTTAAGACAGCTGTGGAGGAAATAGGGGTAAGTGGGGGCTGACAAGTTTCCAGACTTGGTCAGGCTGACAGAAGACTTCAAGGAATATTATTTAGGCAAAGTTTATTTTGGGGTGTTCATAATCAGATGGCCTTGTTTCAAATTCAGGTTTTCCTTCTGTATGAGTCATATAGCATTGGGAAATGTATTTATTTATTACCTCTATTCCCTCATTTGTAAAATGAGAATATTGATAATTATACTTATCTCAGTGGATTGTTGTGTATATTAAATAGTGATATGTGTGAAGTATTTAATTTCATGTCAGGCATATAAACCTACAACCAATGTAAGCTATAATAATAATCATTAATGGTGCTCATTTAACTGCAAAAGGAAGAATGAATGGAAGTGAAGAGAATAGGTAAGGAAGGGTGATTTAAAAGTCAGAACTAAGAGAACCTGGCCTGCTCAGGTAACTGAAAGGAGTTCTGTTTGGCTGAGCATGAAGTGAGTAGCACTTCAGGGGGTAGATGTGTATGGTAGCCAAAGAGAAGCCTAGAAAGATGGGTTGAATCTATCACAAGGGTTCAGGTTAAGCTTTGGACAGCATATTCTCGAAGAAGTGAACCTGTTTACAAATTTCAGGCTCTGAAGACAACTTAAATTTACAGGTGAATGGAGCCTCAACAATTGATGCCTTGTATGTGTTAACAGGAGTTCCAGGAGACCTGCAGATGTTTGAGATGAAAGCATTTGGCAAGGAGCTTCATGGAAAATACTTTTTAAATATCAGCACAGAGAAATGTTTCTAACAACTCAAGGGAAAGCCATTCTGCTAGTGGAAGAGAAATATCAAGGTTTGAGTTTAAGTCTTGGATGGGGCTCAAAATGTCTGGAAAAGTAAAGTCTCTCTTTGGCTCCTTGGAAAGAGGTTTTGAAATTGAAATTGATCATTGGAAATTTCACCTCCCAGGGGAGTGAATGTGTGTGAGTTTGTACACAAATAAATGGATGGATAAATGCACTGGAGAAAATGGGGCATCTGGTCACTTCCCTTCCACAATGTGGTCTGTGTTACCTTGACATGTTTTTAATCCTGGAAAGGTGCACAGGTATCAAGGAGAAAGAGCATCTCCTTTCAATACATGGCCCAGACAGTACCCTGAAAGCAGCCTTAGGGGAGTACCCTATATCTTGGACAAACTCTTGTCAAAGGACATCACTTCTGTGCTTCTTCATACATTTGGAGGAGAAAGAAGGAATGAGGAGACAGTGTAGAATCTTAAAGTCAAGGGGACCCAAAGTTTTCTCAGCCAGCCTACTCTTCTTTCTCTCTTCTAAAATTCTACATGATCTTCAAGGCTCAACTCAAGTGCTATCTCTTCTAAGAAGCCTCCTGGGCTCTTCCCCAACCCCATCTCCTGTGATTGGCCAAGTGTAGACAACGTTCTGATCACACCTACAAGCTTGCATCTCTCCAACTGCATTACTGTGCACTCTCTCCCACCATAGGCCTCTGTCGGTGCTGCTTTCTCTGCCCAGAACACCTATCTTTTCCTTGTTGATCTGCCTGGCTCCTACTCAAATGGAAAACTCTACTTGGGCATCGCATTCTTACTATTAAATCAGAAACTCTGAGATAGTCCTCAGAAATCTGTGCTTTAAAAAACTTTCTAGGGGATTTTTATGCATGCTAATGTTTGGGAAGCATAGATCTAGAAGAAGGTGCCGGACCATTGTGATGAGAAGACTGTGGTTCCTAAGAGGCTCTGTTGACTCCAGCTTCAATAAAATGCATGATTTTCATGAGCAATGGACAAGCAGTTCTTTATTCTATCAGTGGGTTAATCCTGAGGATTCTCTGGGAAGTTTTCTGTGGATTTAAAGTACGAGAAGGACTCATGTCACTACCATGGTCTGTCATGGCTTGTGTCACATGCACTCAATTCTCCTTTTCTATGAAAAATGGATTAGTATCAATTTGACTCCTTTCCTGACTACTTTTGGCTACTAAACACTCTGGAATACACAAGTGTTCATTCCAAGTAGATGCAGCTTACCTTAATCATACCATTTCTTTTCCCTCACTCCTCCAGATTGAATGAATCTCATTTACCATCTGAATACCTCCGATAATTCTCTTGATCCCAACTTCTCTTTTCCATTATTGTCCTACCACCACCAGGTCAGTTCTCACCTGGACCACCACTACCACTTCCCATTTAGTTCCAGGTGAATCCTGGCACTACCTGTAACCTTTGCTTCACAAAAATGGAGCTATCTCAAAATTAAAATTTGTTTCTGACATCCCTTTCCCTCAAAGCATCCATACTTTTCCATCACCCTTGGAATAGGGTCCAACCATCTTCATGCTGTCACAGATCCCACTGAATTTCTGCCCATATTTATTACCACTGTAGAGTGTGCTGTATGACTTCCCATAGTCAGCCTTCACTTTTCTTTGACTCAGAGCCTTTTTCTAGTGATGCAATCCCCTTCTGCCCACCACACCAGCCTGAAAGACAGTTGTGCTGGAGGATTAAAGCTTCAGGGTCAGCCCTTAACCAATGACCAAGGGGAGAGACTGATAAATGCTCCAGCTCTTTAGCATCTCATGTGGGATGTGTGTTCTCCCCTGGCACACAGAGTTCCCCAGGGGTATTAAACTGCAGCTGCTCGCTGTAGTACTGTGCTTGATCTTGATAATACACCCCGTCTTGACTACCTTCTCATCCTTATGCCACTTTCCCTCTCTTTTTCTGGTAGTTGATGATATCATCATCCAGATAAACTGCTTGCATTTGAATCTCAGGGTTGGCTTCTGAAGGAACCCGAACTAAGACAATGCACATTTACAAATCTCTTGGCAATTTATCTCTCGGCAATTTATCTCTCTATGTAACTTTCTGGCATCTCTCTTCCCCAGTGTGGTTTCTCAGTTCCCCTTCTTCTTAATCCTTCCCCGGTGGCCTCAATATTTGTCATTCCTCAAGCAAGCCATACACTAATTCTCCCCTTTGGTCTTTGCAACATGCTGTCATCTTTGCCCATAACATTGACCACTGTCCCTCTGAGATGGCTTCCCCCATTTGTAACACTTTACACACTTCCCTCCTATGAACTAACTATTCATCTCTGTATTTGGAATATTGGATGATAAATCCAGAGGGAGCAGGGCTGTGCATGTCTGTCCTGACCATCACTTTTGTCAGTGTGCAGTCCAATGAATTATAGAAATGCTCAACCTACAATTGTTCAACAAATATTTGGATAAATGAATGCATTAATGTGTTTTGTGCAGAATAAGGTGATATGTATGTGGAAGGAACTATTTGTAATACGGTTTTAATAAGCTGAAATCCAGACATTGTCTATGGAATTTGGTCACCGTCTCTGTAGCCTCTGGGAAGAATTCTGTTTGGAGCACCTTGGATTAATGAGGGTAATGGAAGCACTGAGTTACGCATGTAGGCCAGGCTGGAATACGCATGGTACGACCTCAGAAAAATATGGAGATAACAAATTCCCTGCTCCCAGGGGTGGACTATGGCTGGGCTGCATGTCAAAGAGAGAGAAAACAGAGCATCTTAATAACAGTGGTCCTCAGCTATCTCCAAATCCCCCTAATTTTATCTCAAGGCATGGAGCCGAGGCTTCCAAGACCCTATAGATCTCTGCATTCCAGCAAGACTCCGTGGGGAGAGCCAGGTGCCAGATATCAGCATATTAGCTGGGCAAATTAGTCAGTGATGTCACTTTGGCATCTATTCAGGGATTCTGAGAAGTGGCAAGTTCAAATTCTGCCAATTTCCCCATCTGTAAAATCGAGTAAATTAGATCAGTTCCTTTTGCTTCATTCTGTTTGAAACCCCCAAGCTCTGAGCTGGTTACAGAAAATAGAGGTGTGTTAAGAAGCTCTTTTAACTTGGCATTTCATGTAAATGTTGCCCTTAAAGAGTATACTATATGGTCAACATGTTTAAGAGTCTTTGCTTTGATTACACCTGAGCTAGCCTCTCAGGGATGTGAAACCCAGGAAAGGAGAAAGTAGGCATCAGAAATGTGATGCCTGTGGCAGGTACACATTATTATTATATGAAGGGTGCTTGGAGAAAGCAGACTGAAAACAGTTCTAGCTCTATTTGGGGTAGGACGACAATCTCCAGGTGATGGGTGCCATTCTTCGGGCTGCTTCTTCACCCACTTCTCCATAGCATCTCTTGGGGTTTGATGACAGTGTCCCGTTAGCAGAAGATTCAGTCTGGCTCATTTCATTTTCACCTTGGTCATCATCTTTATCCTCATTGCCTAGATCAGGAATCATGAGACTCAAAGGTGAAATGACTTGTCCATGGTCACATGCTCTCAAGAACTGGAGGGTAGGATTCTTGACCTCTCATAATTCCATAATAGTGGCACACACTGATTTTTCTCCCTGTCTTTTCTATTGTAAAACCTTTTTCTATTTCAAAGAAATTGTTGCTAGTTTAGGAAAAGAAACATGGGTGTCATTTTTTTCCAGCTGAACTTAACTGGGGTCTTATTCCTTTCCCCATACTTACTCTAGAAAAATGGCTTCTTTCTATAGAGAAAATTTGCCAATGACCCTTAATAAACCCTTATATTGACATATGACAGGAAGGCATGCAAACTTATCATAAGGGCTTATTGAATTTGCATAAGCTGAACAGATTTGTGCAGCTAGTATCCAACTCAAGAACATTACCAAAGTGGAGTCATGAGGCAGGATCCCCACCTGATTCCATTCCAACCCCTGCCCCAAAGCTGTCCTCTCCCATCTTGAGATATTAGCGTGACAAAACCACTGAATAGTAGTCAAAAATGTTAGTTGACTAGCCCAACCTAAAAACTTGATCACATAGTCTTAGGTTTCTCTACTTTCCTGACAGCTGGGCCTAGAAAATAGCTAGATTTGCCTGTCTCAACATTTTATCATTTATAAAGAAATCTAATGAAAACTCTACTTCCTACTTACATTTTCTATAAACCCCAAACTTCTCTAAGGCCTATTATTAAAAAAATTAAAGAGGCATTTAAAATCAGTTAGTAGCAGTGGTAGCAATGAGTTTCTAAAATCTCAAAATATCAGAGAAAGAATAAAAGATCATTTTTTATCAAACTCACCTTTTCATAGAATAAAAGGATTCCTTTGCCTATCCCTAGAACCACTTTCTTTCTTGGACTATAGGATGTCCTCTTAAGATAGATCTGCTCATTCCTCATTCCAGTTTTTCTTTTATTCTTTCACACCTGAGATATCTTCTCAACCACAAATCCAACCATGTAAATCTCTAAATACTGTTTAATGGCTCTGCATGTCTGTTTAGAAAGCCTGAAATCCAAAGTATTGGGCCACCATTATCCTCTCTAATGTCTAAACATATTAGCCTTTTTTTTTTTTTTTAATCAGTTCTTTGAAAGTGCCATGATTTTCTTACTCAGAATGATGCACCTGCTGGTCTTATTTGCTTAAACACACCACCTGCTTTTTCTCATTGCCAAATTCTCTGTCTAAGCAAAGTAACTTGCCCAAGGTCATAGGGCAGATGGTTCTTGAACCTGGCTCCCCCCAATTGCTAACCCGTTCTTCTTCACAACATTGCTTTTTTTCATGTCAAACCTCATTCCCTTAGAGTTTAAAATATTTACTCAAAGAAGCAAAGCTTCTCCTGGGTGAAGACTAGAGAGGCTGAGCTTTTGTCCCTGGTTCTTATTTTCTGACACTGAAGGTTGAGAACTGAATAGATTTACCAATGCCAGTACAGCATAAGAGAATCCCCCTCCAATTTTTTTTTAAAAAACTTAAATATCATTTTTCTTGGTTAGACAAACTCTAAAACTTGAAGGATGAATATAAATAGATCAAAATTCTGGACATTTATTTCTGCTTGCTTTGAAGTGAGAGTCATTTTCCCTGTTTGACAGATTAAGCAACCAAAGTCTAGTGAACTCTCCATTATCCTTTGTGTGTGTGTGTTAGGGTCAGTGAAAAAGAGGAAAAGACACTACAACTAAGATCTTTCCTCTTTAATATTGATAGAAAGTTCTTTCCCCCATGACTTTGTCTCTTCAGACAGAACCAAGGATTTTAAAAAGCCTATTGAAGCTCTCTCTCACGTGCTTTACTGTATTTTTGTTGTCATTCTTAAAACAAAATAATTTTTGTTCTGGGTAGATACCTAGTAATGGAATTGTGGGATCAAATTTTTTTTTTTTTAAAAAGTAGATATCATAAAATTAAGTGTATTTCTAGTCCTTGTAATAAGCTTCTCCATCTCACAGTACTCATAAAAGAGCTAATATCATCTGTGTCCAGCGCTGTTCTCAACATTTTAAATATTTTACTTAATTGCAGCAAAGACCTTATGAGGTGGATACTTTTATTCTTTCCATTTCACAGATAGGAAAACTAAATCTGTGACATTAAGTAACTTTCTAAAAGCTCACATAGCGACTAAATAATGCTAAGAAGAACAACAAGATACACTCCAGAGAGTAAAAGCAGCGACATTTCAGATTCTCCTGTGGGTTCATTTGGTGGATGGCTGAGTATTCAGTTATAAAGAAAAAAATGAAAATAAAGAATATTTTGAAGGTACTGTTGAAAGGAGAATCCAAAAGGCAATATACAATGGAAAGTGATATATAGTTTAGCCCTCTAAAAGTGAACTTTCTTATAACATGTAAGAAAGCTTTTCTATTTCTGGATATGCAAAATGTAGATATTTGGGGAGATTAATTATTTGGAGGAGTGGATGTATATTAGATTAATTCTTGTGATATCATTGATCTTCCAGTTCTAGGCCCTAGGGTTCTCGCCCACATGACTGTTATATGATATGCGTTAGAGCTCTACAGAAGACAAAGACCACACACCACCACATTGAAGCATACAAGCTATTATATATTTTCATAATATAGAACTTTAAGGTATAGTAATCAACAGTGGCAAAATATTTCTGTCTCTGATATTATTTTTTTTTTTGTGAGATCCAACCTGTAATTGAGATCAGAGAAAATGGTATGGAAGAACAAATCCATGAGAACAGGATAAAAATATCATGAACAGCAAATATGTCTGAGTATTTAAAACTGTATAGAAAAAAATAAATTAGGTGAACAATTGTGTAAATATAAATTAAAAAAAGATGACATTCTTAATAAATAAAGTTTACTATTTACATTTTTATATATTGCTGAAAGACTTAACTTAGATCCATAAAAACATATAAACAGAAAAAAAAAAAAATAGGAGCAGCAAATTTATGCGCGTGAGGTACAGAAAAAGAACTGGAATTGTGTTTAGTTTTTGGTTCTTAAATTGTTTTCTGTGTTTTTTTCTTTTTCTTTTTTTTTCTTTTGCTTTTTTACAGTAGGCCAGTAGAATTCTCATGAGAACAGCTTTTAAGCACTTCAATGGAAAGTCATTTTTTGGTAGCTTCCAGAAGGTGCCAAACAGATTTCAACATCATAATAATTAGAAATACCCATAATAATTATAACAATAATAAAAAGGAATAATATGATACATAAATATGGAAGAGCAGTTTGTAATATGAATACATTTTCTCTAGACGAGATCACAGTTTTATTTTGTAAATATTACATTTAAGTATATATATACACACATATATGTACAACTATATATACATGTGCATATATATGTAAATTTATATTTATATATAATATCTTTATATAGATAGATATCTGTGGACAGGTTATTGATTATAGAGACCCAAGAAAGCAATTCAATAATTGTTCAAAATTTTCCTCACTGACTGCTGGTGTGTAGTTTTAAGAAGCCCCAAATAGTTTGCACTCAGAATGCCAGATCTTCTTTTAATGGAACACTTGAAGTGGAATTTTTAAGTCTGAGAAGTGAGGTGCCTTCTGAAGAGGATATTTTAGTAACTCCCTTCCTCTGTATTTGAAAATGGCCTCCAAAATGAAATATTCTGCAATCCAGGTCTTTTTCTTAAGGTGGACTAAGACCCACAAACTCCAGCTTTATTCCTTGAAAATCCAATGAACACTCCCTGTCTTTCTCAAGAGGTCAACAGGCCTGTGCATTCTTGAAAAATAACCCAGGGACTTGGTGCCAAACCTTGGCTCTCACAGCCCATTTAAAACCTCAGGGCCTCACAATCCTCTGCCCTCCCACTGTGAGGTAGGTATGTAATATTATCCCCATTTTGCAGCCAAAGAAATTGAGGCAAATGTAGATGCAATTTGATAATTTGTTCAAGATCACTGAGCAAACGGCTGCTTGGAGTTAAGAATTCTAGGTTGTTTACACTAGGGACATAATTCCTTTTTTGGCTATTATACATTTCTTTTTCAAAGCAAATGATTGGTAGGAATTTGGCAGAAGTTGAATAAATGACAAGAATAGGCTTTTCTTCATTTGCCATTTCATTTTTATGTTTGTTGCTTTTACTTGGTTTGTTTTGTTTTTCAAAACTCTTGGGGGTTACCTGTCTGGTCATGTAGCAGCCTCTTAGGAAGTTGGACTGTGCAGTGTGGTTCTGAGTACAATCTTTATAAAGCCCAGTGCTATACTGGTAAATATAAACAATTTATAATGCAAAAAGCACAATGACACATTATGTCCTCTTAATATTTGGTACAACCAATATCAAGCCCTCCCACTCCCGACTAGCACCGATTGCCACCAAACAAATAAACAAAATGTCCCCGACAACAACAACAAAACATCAAGGGGGAAAATGCCATGTTTCCTGGACCTACCACAATGTACAGAAAATACTAGACAATGTTATAAAATCCCACTCTATGTCTTCTAGGGAAATCTTTATGCTTGTGTCTACCTACTCAGTCTGTAGAATATTTCCCTTAGGAAACATAAAAATAGTGTCTTTTAAAAAAATTCTTAGTTTTGAATCATGCATTTTTATTTTTTTGTAATCACCTTGGTTTCTATTAATCTCTATCTGTACAGTGTTGTCATTATCATTTTCTTTGTTATTTTCCCACTTGAAGTAGTTCCAGAAAAAAAAAAAAAAAAACACGAAACTCAAAACTGTTAACTTGACTTGATAGTTTCCTTCCTTCCTTTTCTTTCTTTCTCTCTCTTTCTTTTGCTTTTCTGTTCTTTTTTCTTTCTTTCTCTCTAACACAGGTAAGACCTATACCAAATTGACAGTTACAACCAAGTTAAAGCAAACCTGGAAGGGAGGTAGCTGAAATCTGTCTCAAAGAATTATTTTCAACAACTAGCATTTAAGTATCAGCCAAGATGGGAATAAGACCAAGAGAACTGTCTAGGCAGTGACTCAACATGCTGAAGCCATAGGAGGCAGCTGATACTTTACATCTTGAAAGCCCTAATATTCATGACCGTTAATCTCTCCCTTCCTTAACAACCTAGTTCACCCACCCAAACTGACTTCCCAAGGACTGCTTTCCCTTAAAAGATTGTTGGCACAGTTTCTGGGGGTAATGCAAGTCCTTTGGGTAGGCGGTTAGGGCTATAGCTTGGAAAGGCTTCCCAAGACAGGGATTAGAGAACTGTTCACCTCGACTCTTGCTTTTTTGTGCTCACAGGCTAATACTTTTTCAGGCACAGAACTCTCATGTGTTTAAGGCCCTTGAGCTGCTGATGTACAATAGTGCTTCAGATCTGCCTCCTGGTGAGTACTCTGCTGTCCTAAACAGGAGAGGAGCCAGGGGATGAGACATTGAGTTATTTCCAGGAAACAAAATGGAACTGGGAATTAGTGCATTGCACAAATAGAGCTGACCCTCCTCCACTAAGGTCTGTGAAGAGCCTATGAATTACACCTTACATGTGGTCATGAGGCTGGGCACCAATCAAGTAGTCTTCTTTGTGTAATATCCTTCTGAAGTAGCTGGGCAAGTCTTTATTCAGAAGGGCTAAATTCAATATGTGAGACTGAAGATTGAAGTCAGCCTCTGGGAATCTTTGCTCAGCTGGAGAGTATAGTGCTAGATGACAGTGACAGTGAAGGTAGTAAGAGGATGAGGATTGACTTAAAGGGAAGCTGGTTAGGTGTTTTGTTTTTAACTTTTTGGGGTTCCTGCAAGCTCATCGTTATTAATATCATCTTTGTGTCTTCAAAGCTTTTTGTATTACTTATGAGTGTACTTAAGCAACTGGGAGAATGGACACTGTTACCGTTCTTAGCTTGTACCTTCTAAGCTAACACACACAGGTTGATAACTCAGCTAGGGCAAAGAAAGGCCTAAAGAGTTGGCAAGAGTTCTCCAACATTGGAGAGGGGTACAAAATACAATGAATTCTCCTAATGTTATTTTTCCTAAGGACTGGCTGTTGTGATTACAGAAAAATAATGCCCTGGACATAAATATGGTTTTGTAAGGAAGAAACATAAAGGACTGGAGCCTGGCATTGACAATGGTGGCAGCCTCTGCCTTCTGAAACTCAAACTGAGAGTGTGTAATATGGGATGGGCCATGTACACTATCTAACCACTGTATCCTTATTCACGGGCACCCATGCAAAAAACACTTTGATGTGTTTCTTAAACCACAGATGGCCAATAGATGTATTCTCAAGTGGGTTCCATCACCAGTAATTGTTGTTGGGCATGATACAGTAAAATGGTTTCTGAAGTTAGTTTTGGTCCCAATAGCAAGAAGGGCCATGATGCATTAACAATGCCTGCCTTGGATACTTTAAGAATCTGGAGTTGCATGCGTGCCATTCCTATGTTAGACTTTGTTTGGATTGGTTGTCTTCAATAGATGTGAGATGAGTAGATTTGCAGTAATCTTTATAGGATATGACTAATCTAAACCTTCCTATTTCTAGGTTTCAGAAAATATGTTGCAATTAAACTTTCTTTCCACCTCATCCTGTATTAATCTCTTCCCATGTGAATTCAAAGGAAGTGGAAATATATGGTCTGAAAAGAGGCAGAGAAACCCCAAAAGAAGTGGGGATGCTATGTGAGATTGAGTGATCTCCTACTTGGTTTTGGAGGCTGAATATGAGAGAGAGAGAAGAGCTTCCCAGCCACAGGTGTGGAAGGAAGTTTGGGTAGGTAGCAAACCATATGGAAAACATGATGACAGTCTGACTTGTTGGATACTGAGGTTGGAACTCTTTGGTTTCCCTCTGATGGCCTCTAGAAAACAGTCTTATTGATCTTATCCAAAATATTAATAACTCTCTGTCCCAGAATTATATCTACTTAGAGTAACAGTAAGGTTCTCAGGACTGAAGTCTAGTCTAGCCTGTAGACTTCTAGAGCTAGGAAGACTAGAATAAGGGTAATAATGAAAGAGTCCTGGCAGTTTCGATTGTCTCTGGATGAGTCCAACATCATAGAATTTAACACTGTTCCACTTGATTACGAAATCTAACACTGGCATAGACATTCTGGACTCTCAGTGAGGGTTCCAGCATCTGAAGTCCCTCAACTCTCTTCCAGGATAAGAGGCCCACCCATGGGGGACTTCAATTCTCATCACTGGGGTCATAGGACTTTTCTCTTGCAGAAGGGCTAGGAAGTGAGGAGCTGTGGGAAAATGTGGGTCACTTTTAAGGCAGACTGTTTGGTTGTGTGGAGTTTTTCCTAACCTAATTCTACCATCTTGGGTCACTCAATGTATAGGATAGAGCAGCAGGAAAAGTAGCAGCAAATGTGGTCCCAAGGCAAGATTTGGAAAACAGGTGGGTCCTAGAGGAATATTATGACCTCAAGCCTCAAGCAGGGGGCTGGTATAATACCTTAACATTGCAATCCTAAGCCATTTCCAGCTGGGCCTCGATCCCTGGAGTTGGGGTAAAATCCCTATGGCAGCGGAAGAACTGGGGGCTTTGCATACCTTGGAATCTTTACCTCTTCCTGGGTCCTAGTTCCCTAGAAGGTAGATGATCACAGTCCAATTTACTTCTGATCCCAAAGGACTGCACAACTGTGCATGCCCTACATATTCTGAGCCTCAGGATGTGAGCTATCTTGACATTCCAACACTTGCTTAGTCTTAGCAGTTGTTGAAACTCTCATTCTCCCAAGGATAGGATCTTGGGAACAAAAAGATTGAGTTTGTTCTCTTTTCTCGCTACTCAATCTCTAGAACTTCCCTAGCACAGATGTTTGTATGGGTGTGTGTGCATGCATGTGTACTAACCACAGATGTGCATACTCCTAGATATGGAATACGTTTCTTGCTGTGGTTGTATGACAAATGGTTAGAGTTTTAGGAGGCTCTGGGACTGCACACTGTCTATGCAATCCATCTCAGACTTTGGGATGGGATTCTATTCCATCATTCAACATAGTGAGACTTGGTTCATTCGCCCCCACTGTGAGTCCTTCCTGGGTAAAATTAAAGGCAGACCGGTTGGGTGCTAAGGATCCCTGGTGTGGAGAGGCCATTCTGTTGAGCAGCGGACTGTGAAATCAATACCAAAGGGATGCGGGTCCTGGCGTTGGGAATTCTTTGACAACTTGTCCTTCCTTAGCCATGGCTGTATCCCCGGAGGTCTTTCCGGCTGTGTTCTTGGGCCTGGGGGTCCCGACAAGCACAGTCACCTTGTAGGTCACAAGACATTGGGAAGGGAGTGACCTGAAAAGAGAAAAATTGAAGGAGTCAACCAGGCGGTTTGGTCAGAGAAGCAAAACAGGGCAAGGGTACAATCAAGGGACTGGGGGAGCATAAGATCCAAGTTCAAGTCATAGCTCTGCTTCTCACTATCCCTGTGAAAACTTTTATCAGGAGCATCAGGGTCATTATCATGTTTTGTTTTCCATTTGTAGAAGCATTTGCTGTACCTTCAGCACTCGCCATAGGTCAGTGCAATATACTTAACACTTTCCAAACAGGAAAACACTGAATCTTTTTGACAGTCTGTAAGATAGATATTACAACCACTACCTTTTTATTGATGGGGAAAATGAGGCTCAGAAAGGGAGAAGCATTTGCCCAGAGCAATAAGTGACACATGTGGTTATTTAAAATAAGATGAGCCACTTCCCTCTGAGCCTCAGGTTCCTATTTGTAGACCTGGTGTACTGGAAGACCCATTGTGTGCTCTAAATGAGAAGGGCTGAGTAAAATCACAGAGGGAAAGTGATATGCACTATACCAATCAGTTAATATAATTGTACAATGGAATACCTAACATAGAGGATGACTCTGATGATCAGGTGAAATAAAGGATGTGGAGGTGTCTCTTAAGAAAACATAACTCTTTGTGCAAATGGGTAATTTTGATTTGGGGAGGCAATGATGAAAACCAAGGCATTGTCTCAGGCAAGCTCAGACCACCTTCTGGGAAGCTTGAAATCCTGAGTAGGAAATAGTTCACAAAGAGGTTTTGCACAAAATCTGAAGGACCTCAGAAGCAAATTTTACTATAGGAAAAAGTAAGAGGCCAGAGTCTGGGTTCCCAGTCCATCCTTTCATGCACTCTGTGACCTTGAGCTGGCTTTCCTTGCCAGAAACAGACAGGAAGAGCCCGACAGAGCAAGTGTCTTCCCCATCCAGCAGATGATCTATCTTTCCAAAGAGCACAGCACAGTCCCTGCTTGAGTGCCAGCCTGAACTAACGCAAGTGGATTTCACCTCATTGCATCATGACATTTGCATATCACTTTTCCCAGAGGGTCCCCCATCTGCGCAGATGGATCTAATGACCTCATTCGCCTCCTGCCTGGGCAGGGTCTCCAAGTACTCACATAGTCTCAGGGAGCATCTTTGTTTTTATCCCTCTCTCATGTACATGCAGCATCAGTCTCACTGTCTAGCTCTTTTTTCTCTGCTTCTTTCCCCTCCCTCCCTTTCTTTCTCCTTGCCTTCCTCCCTCCCTCCTCTCCACTATCCCTCCCAATGTCTCTCAGTCCTGAAATTTTGCAATAAATTAAAATGTAAGATCTAATGTCAGAAAGAAAAGACCTAAGTATAAATCCCGGCTCTCTCACCTACTTGAGGGGTGACCTTCAGCACATGACAATTTCCCTAAGCCTTAATGAATCGATTTATTAAATGGGAATAATGAAAGCATACACATCTCCTGACGTTGTGATGAAGAATAACTCATGAAAAACACATGTGCTAAGTGCTCAATTTTTATTCACACACGCTGTCTCTCTCTTATTTCTTTGTTTATTTGTTTGTTTGTTTGTTTAGTCTATTCTCCCACCAATTCTGTGGCTAATGAGGTCAATCCTGTTTATTCTTCTTTAGGCAGGACCTAAGCCATAGAACTGCTTTTCATTTTTCCATCACACTCTGAGTCTTTCTTTCTACTTGTGGCTAAGGCATCTCTTTTTTTCTTCTTTCAATTTTCATTCATCGGTGCTTGATGACGTGACGAGCATTTCCACAGCTCCCTTTCCCAGGTAGTAACCCTCTTCCTGCTTACAACTACTTACTGTTCTCTGTTCAAGACCTTTTGTTTCCAGCCTCGATGACTTTGTGGAATAAATCTAGAACATTCCACCTAGAATTCAGAATTTTACTTTTTACAACCACAACTATCCCTTTACCCTTAAGAAAAGCACATAATGTTGGATGTGGAAGAGACATAGAGAAAAAAGCCTCCAGTCCCAATGGAGCAACTGAGGGCAGTGCTGTGTGGAAACCCCACCCCTGAAGTAGAGTCTGGAGGGGACCATCGTGGGAGCCAGAAGGCCCGAATGGGGAATGCTCACTTGCTACATACTCGCAGAACGATTTAGAGAAAAGCCTTTCACTGTCATGACCCTGAGTCTCTACATCTATAAAAGGAGGATTCTAAAAATATACTGCATTTCATATGGTTGTGAGGACATACAAGAGGCCAGCACATGGCCCATCACCTGCGAGATGGCTCAGTGTTGAATCAAATTTCTCACAGACTCACATTTCACCATCATTCCTGCCTGGTGTCTCCTCTCTCCCACCCCCGAGACTTGGCTGACCTTTCTGTCCTGAGCTCCCCCACCCCATCATCCATCCCCCTCTCCTTCCTTTGCCCACATGCTGTTGTTAGAATGATCCAGTTACCTCTAATGTCTTCTCTGTAATTCCCTCTGCAATTCTTTCCCATTGAGCTCTAAGACCCATTAGGGACCATTTCACGTCTGCTTTATCTTTTGTACTTCCTGTCACACCTCACACAGGTAAATGTGCAACAAATTCTATCTCTTAGGATAGAATCCAATGACCTTATCACATGTTCAAGGCCACGCATGATCTGATGGTGACACATTTCTCAGACCTCCTCTTCTTCCCCTCGCTCTCTGTGGCTTATTTGTTTGTTTATTGTTTCCTCATATACTCCAAGTGCTTTCCTACTTTTAAAGCCTTTAGCTGTTCATGTTCTTCCACTCTGACTGCTCTTTCCTGGCCTGCTCATTCTTCAGGTCTTGACTCAAACATCACCTCTTCTCTCATTGGCCTGGCCAAAGTCGACACCATCAGTTTCATGCCACCTCATGGCATCCTGTTTTTATACTTGTACTGTATTGAATTACTTCTTCACCTGTGTGTCAGCTCAGTCTGACAGGGGCCATATTTGTTGTTGAACTGAGTCTTCATGTACCACATAATAGGCCCCCGAGGGACCCAAGAATGGATAAGTAAGAACAATGAACATGCAGTATAAGTCAGGTTTCCTCTTCTCTTGCACTCCCTTGCTGGATGACTTTATACAAGTCACTTCCCTTCTCTGATCTTCAGTTTCAATATCTATGTCTATATCTATATCTATATCATCTATATCTATAAGAGTTGGTCTTCACAGCTTCTCACTTCCCATCTGGCTAATAACTCTTCAAAGGTAGAAGGCAAAGCTCTGGCCAAAAAGGAATTAGAAATGTAGACATTCTCCATAAAACCCATCTTTCATGATCCCCTTTATGTCCCCTCTGGTTCCATTAGCTTCTCCAAAATTATCATGGCAGGGCTATGCCACCAGCAAGCATCTCAGGCTGGTCCACCTCCTCTGGCTGTGCTGGAACGGTGTCAACATTCTCTTCCCTCCCCAGGCTAGTCCAGGCAGTTCTAGCACTTCCCAAATAAACATGTCTGGAAACTGTGTTCCAGACAGAAGGAAATCCAATCAGAGCACACAGTCTAGAAGGTTTGATCTCAGGAGGCAGACCCAGAGTCTCTCTGTCCCTGCCATATGCTTGCCAGTGCAGCTGAATTTACTCTGAGCTCACAAGGAGTTTGGGAGTCAGTTGTGGGTGCCACACAAGGACTGTATGACTTCCAGGAAGTCCTTGGCACCCTGCAGACCTCACTCCCCCCATCTGCAAGACAGGTGCCTTTATCAAGACCTCACAGCATTTTAGTTAAGAATCAATGAGATCATGTCAGCTCCAAGACAGCTCTCAGAATGCCCCATGCAGGTACACAGCATCCTGTTCCTTCCTATTGCCCCTATGCAAACTGCCGGCTCAGAGCCTGCCTTAGGGTCTCCTCTTATCACAAGCTTCCTCACTGATCACAGATCTAAAGCTGAAAAGAGAAGGATGCAAATTCCCAGGGATTCCTAGGTCTGACCTGAAAAAAGACTCGGGTGGGCTCTGTCCTACCACACAGAAGTATTTTGGAGATAGCCTGTCTGTGCAGGTTCAACCAGTAAACTCCACTGTGCACACAGGGAGGGCATTCCCCAGAGCTTTGCAGATGCTGGATAATTTGTATATGCCAGCTCGTTGACTCAGCACAGCCTTGTGAGGCTACCAGTATGAGACACCCAACTTCTAGGGGAGGCTTCAAAATTAAAGCCAAACAACCTCACCCCAGACTCCATCCAGCACCAGTTGGTAAGTCGATGATGCAGGACTGTGAACCCCACTGAAGGCATTGAGTTTTTCAGCAAGTGAGAGTCAAAAGAAGGCATTTTCTCACAACCTGGCAAGGCTGACTGCTGCTTTGTCTTTTTAACAGCCAGTTGTTTTTACCTCTTATGATGTGCCTGGCACCAAGCTAAAATGCGATGTGCATTATCTCACTCTTTCCAGCAACCCTAATAAGGCAGCTGTTCTTACTATCCCTATTACATCTTAGAGGAAACTAAGACGCATAGAGGTGAGTCACTTGGCCAGTAGGTGGCCTGGGACATGCCTCTGTGGTTATAACCACTCCTCATCCCCAACCCCCAGGAGGGAGGAGGAGAAATAGTGTCCTCTCTTTGCAAAGGAAGAAACAGAGGCAGGAGGAGAGAAACCACATCCTGATAAAATCAGAGCTCTGAGCCTGATGCTCAGATTCCCCGACTCTCCAAACAGCTTCTCACCTTCTTCCCCAGATGGCCTCCCAGGAAAACCTACCACCCACAGCATGAACTCTGAGTTGACCAGTTTATATTTGGGGATTCTCAGCATCTTGTGGCCAGGCTTTCCCATAAGAGGCTCATCCATCTTCTCTGGGATTCTGTTAAGAAGCCAGGCCAATGCCCAAGGGCCAGCAGTCTCTACTCTTTTTCTCCAGTGGTGTTCAGGCACAGAGGTTTCTCCCTTTGGCTGAGTTGCCCAGGTTGGCAATTCCAACCATGAGTGCTGAGTGCGTCAGGGGACATGGCTTAGGCAGGTATACCACAAGGCCTGGGTTTCAGGTCCAGGGCCTGAAGCTGGGAGACAGGGAAGTCACTAGCAGAGAGTGGAGGTGATGGTGGGGAAATTAGAAGTTGGCCATGCTGATGGTCAGAAGCCTTAGCTCTGCCACTTGCTGGCTATGGAACCTTGGGGATGTCACATCACCTGGCTGAGTCTCAGGTCTTCACAGTGTTGGGGGAAAGATTTAATGAGACCAAGTAGATACAGGTGTGATGTCAGGTGTGAGAGTTCCTCTGTATATTTCTCGGAGATAGGAGGACACCCAGGACACAGCGCACTCAAGAACACAAAGCCTTATTTAAAGGCAGATAAAGTGGTCCTGTGGATAAATGCAGGATACAGTGGAGAAAATGTAGATGAATTGGAGGCAAGTCCTGGGTAGGTAAGAAAAGGACTTGGTTTGAGTCCTCGCCTTGTTGTGACTTAGTGCTATCAGGCAAGTTACTTCCCTTTTCTGGGCTTCAGTTTCTCCATCTGTAAATGGAGATGATGAATGTCCTACCACACTGAAGAATTTTGGATAAATTATAAAATTGAAGTAAAGCACTTAGCACAGTGGAAGGCATAAAATGTGAAGATGGTGGTGGTGGCAGCGGTGGTGGTGGTGATGGTGACACTGATGCTGCTGCTGTTCTTTATGATGAGGTCAATAGTGGTGATGGGGATGATAACTTTTGGGGACATAAGGGTCATATTCCATCATACAAACAAGCTAAAATGAGTGTGTACTTCATCCACATGAAAAATTCATTCACTGTACTTCAAATGGGGGTGTTGGTGAAAATCACAACACTCCAGAAAGCCAGTGATCATTGCACGTGGCAGAGTTAGTCAAGTCTGCTTAGCTATCTGCCTGTCATCTTTCTCATCCTCTGGTTAAGCAGACAAAGCCCCTCTTTCAGGAAGCTTTCTAACATCCCCTACACTGGCTCAAGTGTTTAAATCCTCCTCAGGCAACCCCATTACCCTGTGCATTAAGTTCATATTCTCTGGCTTGGATCATAAATGGCTTGTTCATCCTTCAAGGCTCAGACTTTTTCCTCCCCTCACTGTGCTCTGGCCATACTTGGGGAATTATAATTTCCTTAATACTCTTCCTGATGTCTGGGCCTTTGCACAGACTGTTCTGTATGCCAGAAACACTCTCCTCTCTCCCACATCTGTTTGTGGTCTTCCCTCCTCCTTGCACCTGGGTAAGACCTTCTGGAACCTTCATGTCCCAACTTTGATGTTGCCTCCCCTGGGAAATTCTGTCAGGCCTCCTTATTTGCTGTGTCTCCGTGAGTCCTTACTATGCTTCTACGTGTCTGGCCACTCATCCATAAGACATGCACTTGGTGCAGCTGCAGCCAGCTTCACCTCTCTCCTGACCCCTGGCCTAGCACAGTATCTGTCACACAGCATGCACTACGCTAAATTCACTCACTCAGCAACTACTTATTTGCAGATGTTGAGTATCTATGATTGGACAGGAAAGAATGAGGTACAGCGGAACTTAGAAAACATCAATAACAAAAGAGATACACATTCAAGAAGAGTAGGGGCTGTTGATAAATAGTATATACACTTTGCAGTGTGTGCCAAGGGAAGGAAGAGAAAAGTGGAAGGCAAGTGGGCATGGGAGTGCCGGGGGTACTGTGGGGTGGTGGTCAGCATGGGGCTCATTGAGAACATGACTCTTAGATGAGCACTTGAAGAGGTGAAGGAGTGAGGCACAGGATGAATAGAGAGGGGTGCTCTTGGCCAAAGGAATAGCCAGTGACAAAGGCTGTAAGGTAGGAGGGTGCCCGGTTTGTGCAAGGGACAGCAAGGAGTCCAGAGGGTGGGAGTTGAGTAAGGGAAAGTACAGGTGGGCGCAGGGTCAGAGAGGTGATAGGAGTGGACAAAGCACATGGGGCCTTGAAGATCATTGGGAAGACTTGGTTTTTACTTGAGTAAAATGGGGAGGCACCATATCCCTTCACATAGAGATGTGATATGATCTGACTTGATGTAAAAGAACCATTTTGGCTGTTGGGTCAAGAATAGACCCTGATGGACATCCCCATGTCAGCATCCCACTATCTTGTCCACAAACGCTATGGCCCATTCTACTAAGAAGGCTGCTATCCATCTGATGATTTTGATGATATTCCCATATCTTATAGAATTACTAACCTTCTTAGAGCAATGTCCTACACGTTGGGCATAACGTCCTTTGCTAAGAAGTCATGTTTTCACTTAGGTAGGCTTTCCAGATTAGCAAATAAATGTCACTCCACTGGGCATATCATCGTGTGCTGAGATGTGGTGCTGGGATTAACCTCTCCTTAGTCTCTATGAGCCTCAGTCTTAACAAATGTTCATGTTCCCACTTGAAGATTACCTCACCCAGAAGGCCAGGGGAAAAGTCCTTAGACACACCTGAGAAAGCCCTGCTATACTAAGGACAGGAATCCAGTCTAAATATCAAGAGGAAAAACCCATGATAAGTCTGCTTATCCTCAGAACAAGTAAGTCACAGAAGGGGGACAACACGCCAACTTCGCTGACATCTTCCAGAATCAGTTTATCAGCAGCCACCTGAAACACAACCACAACTCACGTTCCAGGCTAACACACCTTAGAAGGCTTCAGTATGTTGAATATGTTAAAGTGGTTTCCCCTTCCCCCTTCACACACCCTACACATGCTCACTTAGAATGATTCCAGTTACCAACCAATTTTTTTGTTGTTGTTATGAAGTAAAATCATTAGAGCGACTGTTTTGGAAATCTGCTTTGTGTCTGGGGCTCCTCAAGGCTCCAAAAGGAAAATAATAAACTGACATCCTGAGAAAGTGAGTCCCACCCCTTCCTGCCTGCCTCACACTGCAGGCAGGTGTCTGGGTGGGAAATCGGACAACCCGTCAGACTGAGTTTCCTGCACTGTCTTGCTCTTTGTCGTGCCAACAGAGCCCAGGTCACCCTACAAGGCAGATGTGGGGAATAGCTGGTGACTGTGCAGACAAATAAAGGGAAGAAAGATGAAGGAGGCAGACAGGCACCAGGCTGGGCCAAGTGACTGGAAGGCCCCAGCCTCAGGGACCAGGAAGAGGCTTAGGTGGAAGGCTGGCAAGAAAGAAGTCTGGGAGAATGTGTTGAAGTTTAACCCTGGGCCTGGGTTCATACCAAGAGCTCCATTCCAGGAGGTCTACAAAACAAGACCCTCACTCCCAAAGGAGGGGAGAAAGATGCAAGGTCATTGCAGCAAGATGTTCAGAGGGGTTCGAGGCAGGTGCCATGGGGTTTAAACTTGCTAGTTTGCATCTCAGCTCTGCTACTTACTGGCTGTGTGACCATAACCCTTCTAAGCCACAGTCTCATCGTCTATAAAATTAGAACAAGAAGCTAACACAACAGGGCAGTAGTGCTGATAGGACATGTGATGAAATGACACATAAAAAAAGGCAGTGAACACGATGCTTGGCAAACAATAAGCTTTCAATAAATCTTAACTGTCATAATTTTTTTGTAGTTAGGAAATCTTAAATCTTATAAACAGCTCTGTCAACTTGTACAAATTATTCCAAGTGCTGAGGCTTGATTATTTACTTTGCTATACTGTTTTGAGGACGAAGTGAGATCATACACCTAGAGACCCCGGCCATAGCCCAGCACATAGGAAGTGCTCAATTAACAGAATCTTTGTGATTTAGGAAAGTGCTTGAAGCATATCTGCCTGTGACTCAGTTTCTAGTACCAGCCTGGGGGCTTCATGGAAGGGAATTTCCCATGGTGTAGTATTAGAGTTAAGGGCATAGGTGGGAGCTAAATAGGTCCAACAGGCAGGGGTGGGGGGATGAGTAGAAGGGAGCCCCTCTCCTGTATTAAGAGGCTTCTTAGTTTGGAAGCTGAAAATAGAAACCAGAACTTTCTTCTGCCCTGTGGACACCCAGAGGAAACTCCTGTCTGAGCTTCCAGGATGTCTGGGACAATGGGCAAGGCTGGAAGCCCTATCTACTCCTGCCCTGTCTCTACTGCTGCTGCTGCTGCTGCTGCTGCTGCTGCTGCTAGGAAAAGCTGCTTTCCTCTTTGCCAAGGGAGGGGTCCCACACCCAAGATTCCCTGGCAGTCTGGACTCATGGTGAAACGTCTCCAACCAGAACTGAGAGAGTCATGCCCAGGTGCACCACGGACACAGGCCTTCCCTACTGCTGTCCTCTTGTGAGACTCAGCCTTGTGCAGGACAAAGTGGGGGACTTGTGAGTCAGACAGAACCGGGTTCCAATTGGGGCTTCACCACTCACTAGCCAAGTGAACTTGGGCAAATCTCTGAAGTACTCTGAGCCTGAACTGGTTCATCTATGTGATGGGGATAATAGCAGAAACCTGTCAGGGTTGATGTAAGGATTAAAGAGGACAACAGAAGCCAGTGTCCAGCAGAGTAGACATTGCATGAGGTTTTATGTTATTATTTATTTTCTCCATCTTTTACCACATGTAAACTAGTCTACTGCAAAAAGTACTTGGGAGTGTCCAAAAAGGAGGAGAAATGTTTCAAGAAGTTGGAGTTTATTTAAAAGTTAAAGTGGGGGTGGGGGGGTGACTTAAACCTATAATCCTAGCACTCTGAGAAGCCAAAGTGGGAGGATTGCTTGAGCTCAGGAGTTCGAGACCAGCCTGAGCAAGAACAAGACCCCATCCCTACTAAAATTAGAAAAATTAGCCAGGTGTAGTGGTGCATACCTGTAGTCCCTGCTACTTGGGAGGCTGAGGCAAGAGGATTGCTTGAGCCCAGGAATTTAAGGTTGGTGTGAGCTATGACACCATGGAATTCTAACCCAGGAAACAAAGTGAGACTCTGTCTCAAAAAAACAAACAAAAAAAAAAGTTGAAGTAGGACATGAAAATTATTGGAATCTCTAGGAATTTCCCCTTTGAAAAGCCTCAAACACCTGTGAACAACCAAAATATCTAAGGTAAAGTCATATCGGCCACAAGGAAGGCTTTTACTCTAATTCATGTGTTAAATATAAAAATAGCTCTAACAGGTCCTCTCCCTTCTTCTCCCAACCAGTATGTGCTGTTACCACAAAGTCCCTTTCTCTTTCTTTGGGACTCAGCGTACATGTCACTTCCTCAGGGAAGCTTTCCCTGGCCTGCACACCATTCTTCACAGATTCTACACTTTTTCTTCGTTGCCTCTCCACACAGGTAAATTAAAGGCATGATTGTGTTGTGGAGGGCTCCTTTAGTCCCAGCTATTCAGGAGGCTGAGGCAAGAGAATTGCTTGAGCCCAAGAGTGTGAGGTTGCTGTGAGCTGTGACGCCACTGCACTCTACCCAGGGTGACAGAGTGAGACTCTGTCTCAAAAAAAAAAAAAACAAAAAACAAAAAAACAACAACAACAACAAAATCTTTTTGGAGTGGGACTTCCTTAAGTGGCTGTCTTTCTATAGAGTGCATGTTAGCAATATGAAGTCATGATAGTAAGGTTCAGGTACAGATCCCAAATTAACCTATTGACTTTAGTGTTTATGTGTATATGCAACCAAGTCACCGTTTTGAGACTCTGTCCCTGCACCGGGTTCTATTGCAGCAATTTCAGACAACCAGGCCCCGAGAGAAGCACTGACTCTTCACTCTGGGACCTCCGAACTCAGAATCAGATTCTGAGTGTGTTCCTAGTCTTTTTTTTTTTTTTTTTTTTATTGTACACCCAAATTATAAATGTAGTTTGGGCTTTTCATGCTAAAAGATCTCCTACTTTCAATCGCTGTTTCTTCCTGTTGACCAGTTCAGCAGATTACAGACAGCCAAGCTCCCTCCATCCAATGAAATGTCTGTGCACTGGGTGACAGGTGTGAGCCACTGTGCCCAGCTTCCAAAAAGGTTTTCAATGTTTTAGTATATAAGTTATAGTAGGTAGAGAAATGATTATTATTAGAACTGTTCTTTCTCCAATTGACAGTGCCCAATGGTGTCTTAACTCTACAAAAACTTCTATTTAAAACAAAAACCTCATTGTCCATTCACTTTAAAAATTGGCCTGCTTCAATGGAGTGAAATAGATACTTTTGTACACTAGATTTGTTAGGAAACCGGCATTGAGAATCTTAAGTACCCTTAACTAGAAAGGAATAACTAGAGCTATTAAAAGATTATAGGTGAGGATATTTATTAACATCATTATTTATAATTATAAGAAACAGAAATAATCCAAAAACTAAAAATAGAAGTCAAGACAAATGCTCTTGTGCACTAGTATACATCACAACCATATAACAAACCATAATACAACACAAATAGAGTTGACAGATTTATATTAACATAAGATAATTCCTATGTATAATGTTTCCTTTGTTAAGTAAATAAAACCAAGCAGAACAAGATCTCAAGCTGTAAATGCAGTAACATTACATAGACACATACCTCACCTGTAACAAAATACACAGAATAAAATACACCAAAAAGAAATGGTGTATCTTGGGCTGTATGGTTATCTTTGGGCTGTAAGGCAATAAATGAATTTTTTTGTTTATTTCTTCTTTCTGGATTTTCTAAAGGTTAAAATATGTCTTATTTCATACTTATGTAAAACAGCACAATTTTTTAACAGAAAATGATTGTTACTCTCTTAACCAGAAAATGTATGTCTTTCAGTGTTCTATCAAAAACCAAAACCAAAACCAAAAAAAGGGGTAGGCATGTTAAGTGTTGTCCAGATAGGATTGAATGATCCCAGACAACCTCAGCAACATGACTTGTCATCCAGAAGATTTGGTAATGGTCTTCTTCTTGGGTCTTACCCCATTCAGCCCCACATTCTATGTCAGAACATATTTCTTGAAGGAACCAACTCACTTGGAGACATTGCAATATAAAAGGACCTGGACTGGAAGCCAGGAACCTCTCTCTCTTTCTATCACTCACTCTGCCACCTGGACCAAATCATTTCTCCTTTATGGGCCTCAGTTCCCCATCAGTAAAATGAAAAGTTTGGTCCAGATAAGCACAGGGGGCTCTTTTACCATGACTGACTGTGATTCTTTGCTTTTTCTGTCTCAGAAACTCTGTTCTGCCTTCTTTAAAATGAGAGATTACTTCAAATGATCTTTGACATCATATGATCTTTTAGCTCAGATGAGTATAAAAATAGAAACAGTTTCCGATTAACTCATTCATTATGAGAGCATTTCCCAACGCAGATTGGCTGGGTTTATCTCCTCTCTCCCCATATGTGGGCTGGAGCCCCAAACTCTGGTCCCAGCTCTACTCTGGGGGAAATGGTGGGTGGCCACTTTCTTGGAGTGGGTGGTATGCATCTCAGTTGAATGCTTCAGTTTTTCCCTATGTATTCAAGTAACCCCTGTGTGTATCTTAATACACAAAGAAAATCATGACCACATCATCACCCTCCCCTATTTCTACAAGTAAGAAAAACCAAATAGATTATAAAATTCCCAAAGGCCATAAGTGACCTTGTAGGGAACGTCCCATTTTCTCTTTCCTCCTAGGATTCAGCCATTCCCAGCATCCCTCACAAAAGTGTATTCTCTCTAGAATTTTATATACCAGTTTTCTACCCCAACACTACTTGCCTGCCCCTTCCTCTTAGCTCTCAGTTTCCAGTAGCCCCTTCTCTGAACCTTCAGCTAGACCCTCACAACACCATGTCCTTCCTCTTCTAAAAGTACTTGTTGCACTTTTACTTATCTGCCTCCATACCTGAGTCTAAGTTTAAAAATATGACACAGGCACCACGACCCACGATTGGCGCCCACCTGGAAATCCGGAAGAGCTGCGCTGTAACCCATGACCCACAATCTGCACCTGCCCAGACCCTAGTAAGAGCTGCGCTGTGACATGTGATGGGAACCCGCCCAGACCTCTGTAAGAGCTGCCCCCGCCCGGCGACCCACCATCAGCACCCACCTGACCCCAGTAGGCACGGGCCTCCACATGCCCTGACCAGGAACTCAGGGAGCCGTGCAACACCACGTCCTCTCTCTTGTACCTTCCATGCTTCCACACTGGCCACCCATCTGGCCAGGGACTCGGGTAGCAGCAGGCCCTCCAGAGCCCTCCCAGCCTCTGTGCAGAGCCCTTCTCCTGGCCAGAGACTGCTGGAGCCTTGGACCCTCTGTGCCAAAGTCACTGGATGCCAGGCACTCCCCAAACCATGTGCAACCACCCTCCACCCTTTTGCTGGATCTGGGTGTGTCACACTCTAGTGCTGCTCCCATAATCAGAACTCCCTGGCTGGGGTAGCCCCAGAGGAGCTACATAGGGTCACTCCCTACAAAGACCCAGCAACAATAGAGTGATCCTGCTGGGGTCTAATCTTGGAGAGACACCTCCCCAACTCTGAGGATGGCCAGAGGCAGTGGTGAAAAACAATCATGAGGCAAAATCAATGGAAATACTCTGGCAATATGAATAATCAGAGTAGATTAACTCCCCCAAGGAACAATGGGGCAGACACAGCATAAGATCCCATGCACAAACAAATAGCTGAGATGTCAGAAATCGAATTCAGAATCTGGATAGCAAATTACATCGAATTAGAATTCCAAGCAGTAACCCAAAAGATGTCTCAAGAATTCAATGAATTCAAAGACCAAATGACCAAAAATTTGGACACATTGAGACAAGAAGTTGCAGCCCTCAAAGATCTGAGAAACATAGTAGAATCCCTCAGTAACAGAATGGAGCAAGCAGAAGAAAGAATTTCTGACATCGAAGACAAAGCTTTTAAACGCTCCTAAACTCTCAAAGAGGAAGAGAAATGGAGAGCAAAAACAGATCACTCTCTCAGAGACCTCTGGGATAATTCAAAGAAAACCAATATTCGTCTTATAGGGATCCCCAAAAGTGACAAAGTGGCTTCACAAGGCACAGTGTCTCTTCTCCATGAGATTATGAAGGCAAACTTTCCAGACATGCCAAGAGATTCCGAAATTCAGATAGCAGACAGTTTCAGAACTCCAGCATGACTCAACCCGAACGAATAAGACATCCCCCCCAGGCACATCATAATCAATTTCACAAAGTTAATATGAAGGAGAAAATTCTGAAAGCTGCCAGATGAAAGAAAACCATTACCTACAAGGGGAAGAATATTAGAATAACTGCAGATCTCTCTGCTGAAACCTTTCAAGCTAGAAGAGGATGGTCATTGACTTTTAATCTC
>CAUYPK010020802.1:0-25550 GCA_963574355.1 Loris lydekkerianus | reverse complement strand
TTCCAGCTCCATCCATGTAAACATGAAAGGGGTAAAGTCTCCATCTTTCTTTAAGGCTGCATAGTATTCCATGGTATACATGTACCACAGTTTGCTAGTCCATTCGTGGGTCGATGGGCACTTGGGCTTCTTCCATGACTTAGCAATTATGAATTGGGCTGCAATAAACATTCACATGAAGGCTATAACCCAACTATACCACAAGACTATGGGGAAAGAACCAAGGAAGGGGAAGGGGGGGGAGGTTTGGGTGGAGGGAGTGTATTGGGTTGGGCCACATCTATGGTGCATATTTTTATCTATAATAAAAAAATAAATAAAAAATAAAAAATTAACTGTAAAAAAAAAAAAAGTTAAAGATGTAGATACATATGAGCCTCTACTTACTCTTTAGCCCAAGAATTTGCAAATGTTAAAGGTTAATATTTACACCTTCATTACGTATGTGAGGATTATAACCTTGATGATCTTTGAGAGCCATCCTATAAGAGTTTCTGTGTTTATGTCAAGAAGAATATTACCACCAGCCATTCATGGAAAGGCTGAGCGATTCTGAGGGCTCCAAGTCTCCCCAGGACTTAGGTGAGGTGTGATCAGGGCCAACTCTATCATGTTGTGATGGTAATTTGCTTGCTTGATTTTATATGTTGCTGATTCTGAAAAAGGATTTATCCTCTGCACAATTGTCATCTTTCACAGCAACCATGCCATTAATTGAAAATATATAAGATTGCCCTGATTTTCTCTCCTGGTATTATCTTTTTAACTACATTGCAATTATCTGAGAATATTTCTTTAAATCCTTTCAGTATTCTCACAGCATTCATGTTTGAGTCATTTCATGTTCAAGAAACGATACACAGCTCCAAATTTCTGCCCAACACTATGCCTGCTGGTAATGACTACACACAGCAGGGCAAAATAAGATTTCATTTATTTATTTTACTTAATACAGTGACAACAGATATGAACTTTTGCAGCTCAAGGACAAATAAAAGTGGATTTAAATGGGATGTTATTTCTTAGAGAAGTCTTATTTTCCAGTTTTCAATTCCAGAAACAAGCAAATAATCAAGGAGACTTCCTTCTTTGCTCAATGTTACTAAAAAACTAAATAGTGCAATACTCCCAAGGGAATATAATGAAGCTGCAGTAGGGAAAACCAGAGTCCAAGTTCCTCAAACCCTCCAGGCTAGCAATGGCCTGGTGGTCTACAAAGGATGTCTGCACCTGGCAGGCTCAGGGCTAGGATTCTGGGAGTCTTGCTGACCACAGTCCAAGATCCTGTGCCCCCTTTTTCCTGGGCCACAAACAGCCCTATTGTTACCTGGTGGCTGAGAACAGAATGCCCAGAAACCAAAGATTACTACTGTCTGAGTACTGCCCAAGCATAGATAGAAACATCACTAAAGCAAGTTAGGAAAGTTTATCCCCAATTTATAAAGTTGAAGGTGTAATAATATGGTGTGACTGTATAATTTTCCCTTCCTTTGTTTCCCTTATGATTGTTAATGATTACTTAAGGCACCTTGCTTTGAATAACTCAAATTAAGTTTATGCATTATACTGTCAACTTGTTTTATGATTTTTGATTGAATAAAGAGACCTATAGGAGAATGGCCCAGTGCTGAACTTGCTGGCTGCATTTGCGATGCTGCTGGCTTAGTGTGCACCTCTCACAGGCTCCCATCAGGTATTTCATCTGAGATAACTGAGTCTGTGTTTTTTCTCATGTCAACTACCCTCAGTGCAGAACTGTGCAAAGGGGACCCAGACTCCCACACAGGACACAAGGTGAACTTTGATAACAAGATTCATAGCAAATAGTTCATCCTGGAGACATATGATAATCAACTTGGTCAAAGTTGAAATAAAGGAGAAAATTCTGCAAGCAGCAGGATGAAAGCATCAATCTATAGAGGAAAACCCATCAGGCTAACTACAAACTTCTCAGCAGAAATCTTACCAGGGTGAGAGCCCCATCTTCAATTGATTTAAACAGAAAAATCACTAGCCAAGAATGTTGTATCTTTCAAAACTAAGTTTCATAATTGACAGAGAAATTAAGTCTTTTCCAGACAAGCAAACACTAAGGGTATTTGCCATGACCAGCCCTCAGAACTACATTATGCACAAATCCCCATAACAGATACAACTAGTATAAAGTTATCTAACCCCCATTCCAAAAGCTCACAATTCCTATAGAACAAGTGGAAAAATAAAGCAACAAGTTACTGTCCAGCAGGATGAAAAGGCCAACATCCCACATACCAGTGCTACCAATTAATGCTAATGGATTGAATGCTCCTCTCAAAAGACATAGGATGGCTAAATGGATAGAAAAACACAAACTAAGTACCTTCTGTCTCCAGGAAACACATTCAAATCACAAGATTGCACACCAGCTCAATGTAAAAGGATGGACAAAAAGTATTCCACACAACTGGAAATCAAAAGTGAGCAGGTGTAGCCATTCCCATAAATAAAATTTACTTTAAGCCAACAAAGGTAAAGAAAGACAAGGAGGGACATTATCTAATGGTAAAGGAAGCTATCCAGCAAGAAGACACAGTAATCCTAAATATATATGTGACCAATACAGGACCTCCCAGTTACATAGAGTGAGTTTTACTAGAGCTAAGCAAAGAAGTAAAGAGCATATCATAATTGCTGGTGACATGAATACCTCACTCTTTACTTCTTTGCTTAGCTCTAGTAATTTTCATGAACACCCCACTGTCAAATCTTGCTAAATCATTGGATCAGAAAATAAACAAACAATGGCCTTCCACTTAATTCTAAATCAAATGGCCCTAACAGATCATTACAGAACATTCTACCCCTAAACTATAGGATATACATTCTTATGAACAGCACATGAGAGATTCTCCAAGAGTGATCATATCTTATGCTACAAAAAAGGTCTCCCAAAATTCAAGAAAATGGAATTCATAGCATGTACCTTCTCAGACCATAGTGGATTAAAACTAAAATCAACCACAAGAAAAACATTCAGAGTCCAGAGTGCTAACCATTACACCATAGAACCTCCAAGAAAAACATTCAAACCTACACCAAGTCATAGAAATTAAAGAAGCTTCTGCTGAATGATTACAGGACCAAGAATAATGCAATTATATGGAAATAGGAAATATTTAAATTGGATGAGAAGAGGACACACGTTATCAAAATCTGTAGAATTCAGCAAAAGCAATCCTAAGGGGAAAATCCATCTCATTGAAAGCCTACATCAAAAACACAGTTAACAAATTAACAACCTAATGTCATACCTCCAGGAACTAGAAAAGGAAGAATGAATCAAACTCAGTGCTAGCAGAAGAAAGGAGATAACAAAGATCAGAGCAGAACTAAATGAACTGGAAAGCAAAAACAGGGATCAATGGGAAAAATGTTCTGTGAGAAAATAACCAAAATTCAACAGACCTTTTGGTAGGTGAACCAAGAGCAGAGGAGAAAGGACATAAATCAGGTCAATCAGAAATGAAAAATGTGGCAGTACAACTGATAGCACAGAAATATAAAACATCATCCACGGTACATGTCTTAGTATTTTTGAGTACTGCTCTGCTAATACAGAGAAGCTAATACAGGTATACAGTGAAATAAGACACAGCACCTGTATTAGAAATAGTCTGATGAGAAAAAGAGATAACTACCACATCAATGAAGGATTAAGACACAGGCCAGTCAATGCATTATGTTAGGAGGTCAGACGAGGAGATCTCAATGGCAATGACATTACAGTCTTTTTTTTTTTTTTTTTTTTTTTTTTTTTACTTTGTCCTTTTTCACAAATATCAGTTTATTCAAATAATCACATAAGCCTAATCTTAAGACAGTGGAAAATGATGGGGGAAAATAAAAAATGATGCAACAATAGATTATATTAAACATAGAAAGTAGTTTCTTAGTTGAAAATGTGAAACTATTTATTGAAGTTGTGTAGACTTTCAGTAATCTTTACTTATAATCATTTTGAATGTTGTCATTGTGTGAGTCTTTTATGCATCTATTCCATGTCTACATATTAATATATAACACATTATTAATGAATGATCGTATTTGAACTTGATAAGAAAAGCCTTAGGTTCATAACTGGGGTCCATGTTAAGTTGAATTTATGGATCTGAATTCCTCTTCCAACATATTTTGAAATGGAATGTTAAACAGAAGGGAGAATTAGCCTAGGAAATATAACTAACTGATTAATATATATAAAATGACATTACAGTCTTTAAAGACCGAAAAATAGTCAAGGATAGAGGACAGAGAAACCTCAGTCAAGTAGAGACAGTAATATTTGTCTCTCAAAGATACAGGTATGTTAAAACATGCTCTCCAGTATAAAAGCTACAAATAGTTAAATGTTGCCTGTAGAATACAAAGTTGGGGAGTAAAGAGATGTTACAGATGAGTCTGGAGAATTGGAAAGGAACCAAATAATAAAAGTATTTAGATTTTATTCATAGGCGATAGTAAGCAATCAAAAGATTTACATAGGAGTGATGGTATGTTGTATAGTATGAAAACTGAATTGAAATGTTTAAGATCATTATGAAGGTGGCCAGTTCATAGTGTGTCATAATAATCTGGGTACAATTAATAAGAACGTGGAGTTAAGTAGTACCAGCAATGATGAAGAAAGCTACTGATTCTAGAAATATTTAGAAAATAAAATAAACAAGACCTAATTATGAACATCGGTGGAAAGGAAAGCAAAGTGCAAGGATAGATCTGAAGTTTTTGTCTTGATGTAAGAGTTGGTGCGGTGATGTCAATAATAAATACAGAGAAATCACCAAAGGAGGAGAGAGGGAGAAAAGAAAGAAAGAAGAAAAGAATAGTTTTAGTCATAATGATTTTTGAAATTATTTGTTACACTGGACTAAAACATTAAACAGAAAGCTTTTGTGTCCGAGGGCTCATAAAACACTTCATGGTAAATTAGCACGCAGACAATTACAGCTGCCTCATCTTTTTAAATATTTAATCTCAGCATGCAAGTATGTTTACCTACGTAATAAATACCCTCTCGCATTAAATCATTGTCCATAAGGAACCAAGCCCAGTTTTCTTAGAGGCAGACCACTGACAGTTAAATAAGTTATAGTCCAGAAAAATCTGAGATCCAGTGGGATTAGGTCAGGTCAACCTCCACTGAGTGCCACCATCAGGAGAGGGGGCAGTGGCCCAGCTGGGAAGGTGAGCTGTGACCAGGTAGGATGAGGTCCAAGGCCTGAGGCTTGGCTGCATGGAGGGGACCAGGAATCTCGTTTAGGCTCTGGGGACTTACCTGGCTGATGCTGGACCTAGTGACTTCAGAAGTTCCTACTCCATCAGCCTCAGCTCTGTGTGGCAGGGAGGGAAGGGCTCTTGGGAGAAATGGAAAGGACAGCCTTCACAAAGTGGGTGACTGCAGGAGGACAGCGCAATCTGCAAGTTTACCAGGGGAGCATTAGCTCTCTCCACATGTGTCCCTCCCAGCCACCAGCTGGCCACTTTCTTGAAAGTTTGGGCCCAAAACATGGGTGCGGATTATACAGGAAAGTACATCTTTTATAGCAAAATACAGTAATTTAATCAGACTGAATTTTGATGATAAGTTACCGAATAAATAGAGTGAACATTAAATGTTAGTGAAGTCTGAGGTAGAGAAGGCAAAACTCCACTCATATTCTTTGTTCTGTAATAGCACGTTCACAGACTGTTAATGGGGAAAATAGTCTTAAAACTGTCAGGTAGTGATATCTCAGAGAAAAACAATACAATACATTTTAGAGAAACTAAATTATTTACCAGTTAAAGAAATCAGTGACCCATGATTCTTGCTGATGACAAAATTGGACTAGTATCTGAGATCCCACTTAGCTCAGAGTCTGTAATCTCCCTGCAACTGATGAGATGAATATAACTGAATTTCAGGTGTTGTCCAGAAATGAAAATGAAGCTCTTTACTTGAGTACTAGGTAGATATTTTTCCAATGGAAGAGAATGGGTTCTACTGCACAAAGAAATTTGAAGAGATGGGCACATTGACAGGTGCCTGCTGACCTAAGGGAAGGAACAGTCACAAGGTTCGTTCTTCCAGTGAAAGCCCTTGTCTTAAATCTTCTGTCCTTATGTGTTATTAGGAAAAGTGAACTAGAATTTCCACCTAGTTCCTCCTATATTGTAGTTCTCTTTTATGATTCACCTTACTTATTATAAATTAATTTTATATTTCAATTGCAGTTTGGTGAAAGTTGACATAATAAAATGACTTGGTTCTGCTCCATCAAATTTGCTTCAAGGCTCAGTGGGAGAACGGAAGACATGTTGTCTTATTTAGTGTTTTACAACATGAAGAATAGTGGCTATCAGCGAGGGGAACAGTTTTTGACATGGAATACATCAGAGGTAAAATATATAAAAGTTGCAAGAAAAATGAACCTTTTATTTGACATAGATAAGTGGAAATTACACTTAAAAAAGAGAGGGGTAGAAATTAGAGTAATTTAATTCAATACATTTTCTTCTGAGCCAGTTCCAGTAAGTAGCTTTGTGTTATGAATACATGGAGAAAGAAAATAGATCCTACCTCAAAAAACTCACAGTCTATGAGGAAAGCAAAAAAAAAAAAGTAATTGATAATTAAAACGGACAGTTATAAGTGTGAAGAAGAAAGTGATCACAGAATTATAAGAGCCCAGAAAATGGGCTCTTATTATCTGGTGGGAAGAAATAAGATAAGGCAATTTCAAGAGGATTTAAACTTTTGATCAACATCTTAAAGAATTAAATATAAATCCTTATAATTTATAAAAACATAGCCCTTCCTTTTTTTTGGCAACATCAAAAATGCCTTATTTAAAAAAACAAACAAGAGTTACTGTTTTTACCTTGAAGGGGCAAGCAAGCCTCTGGCAAGATTCATGTCAGGAAAAAAAAAAAAAAAGCACTGCTAATTAACATCAGAAATGTATATGTGATTACAGAATTGGAAGGGAGTAAAAAGTTAATACTAGAGTCTTATGAAAAACTTCATGTCATGACATTTGAAAATTTAGACAAAATGAAAAATTTCTTGATTAATTATTCAAAACTAATAAAATATTGAAAATAACTAATCTGAGAAAATAAACAGTAGGCTCAGATGGATGATTTGTACTCTAAACTGTTAAAAAAAATTTTTTTTAATTATTTTTAGAGTTTTCTTATTGGCAGGCAAAATTAACAATAATTGCCTAGACATGTATATAAGCAGAGAATAAATTTCACTTGAGAATCATTCTAATGTTCTGAAGACTTTGATTATGTCATTAGTCAATGCTTGTTTCCTCAAATATTCTTCCTAATTTATATCTTACTCAGAAACCAGGCCATCTAGTCACAGCATTATATTTGATACTCTCCGACCTTCTAGGTATCCAAACATTTTCAGTTTTTTTTTCCTTCTACTTTTCTGTCCTTTCATTGTTAAATCTCACTGAGATTGGGCTTTTGCTAGAGCTTCAACTTTAGTGTTTAAACTTTTCTCATTTTATACAATCTCATAAACTTTTGGCCTATGTTGCAGGTTTTAACAATTATTTATGAGCAAATCTCCCTCCCCCCGTACATTCACCAATTCTTTTGGCTTTGGATCTTAATATCATCCAGCTCACAACTGAGATTTACTCATTTCATTACTCATTTTATATTGCCTTTCTTGATTGCATTGTCACTATTCTCTCAATTATACTGGAAAAATAAAAAATAAAAATAAATAAAAAGCTTATATTGAAATACTTTCCCTCAGCCCTCAAATATCTTAAATTGTATAAGATTCTGTCTTCTAAATCTTTTTAGAAACTTATGCTTATCTTAATTCTTACTTCCATTCTTTTAATTTAGGTCCTTGTTATCTTCATTTTAAAGAATTGGAATAGACAGGCTCTCCACGTCATTCACTGCCATGTATAATCCATCATCTCTTCTTCCACAAGACTGATAGTAATAACAGTTAAAATGTTATTCTGTCTCTTGCTTAAAACCCTCATCCACTTTCATTTATTTGCCTGAGTGATAAATTATACACACATTTCTTAGCAACTCACTTCTGGTTCAGGTTCTACACAAACTGGCCACTGTGCTCCCTCGCCAACCCCAGATCAAAATACACCTCTGCCTGGGCTCCGTTGTGGTTTATGCTCTATCAAAATTAAAATATAAAGTATTCCCTTCTTCTACTATTATTATTCACACACTCCAACAGGGCACTTTTATTTATCATTTGGCATTTGATTATCATCAATAAAGTGATGACTCCCAAATCTATGTCTCCCTTCAGGATATATTTCATGGAGTCCAGACAGGTGTAGCCAACTTAAATGTTTCTTTCTGCTAAAGCAGACTACAGACATCTCAAACCCGATACTTCTACAACTGGATTTGCAATCTTTCACAAACCTACTGCTATGGCCTTTTAAAGGATTTATCATTATTTTAGGGAGATTCACATATTATGGTGATACTTCTTTTTTGTACATGGAGAGAAAGGCTCAGTAATGTTTCAGGATGTTTTGTTTTTCAGAAATTCCACTTCAAAGTAGATTTAATGAAAAGGACATGAATCGTGTCCTATAATTGAGAGATCCAAGCTAAAAGTTATATCAAGTGAGGCTAAAACAATTAACTTTACTGTATCAGCTTTTCATATTGTCTCCATCTCTCCACTATTCTATAGCAGATGTGTCTCTTTTGTGGGCAATACGGCAGCCAGTTTCTCCAGACGGGCATTATATCCACTCAGCACCCACTAGATTAATGTAAAACATTTTTTCCCCCTGTTGATTAAAAAAAATTTCCTAATGAAAAAACTTTGTCAACCCATGGAAAGTGTTGAACATGTAGTGCTCTATGAATGAACCATGTGACCATGAAGAAGAGTTATGTTGAGATAGTGGTGCAATCCTGGAAGGCAGTAGGAAAAAAAAAGAAAAACCCAGTCGAACCACGTGGACTTAGCAAATGTTAGGAGTTATTCAAGAGACATGAGTGGGAGATTATGAAACTATCACCAGAAGAAGGAGAAATGAATGATAAGTAGGCAAAAACAACAGCTCCTTGCTTACAGTTTGTGTGGCAAATAAATGATCAGGCAAAGACTCAAACTCACGCCACTTAGTTCCCACACTGTGCTTTTATGCCCTTCAGGACATATGTTCAGCTGTAACTTAGCAACTGAAGACCCAGAGAGAAGTAAAACACAGCCCTTACCCTTCAGAAACTGTAAATCTTACACCGTACTTACATCATTGCATCACCACCAACAATGTAATTTCTCCAGAAATTCATGGCTTAAAAATAACACCTTACAAATGGTGTAGAATATTTCTTATATTTTATTGTTATAGTGCATTGCATTTTATTTTTCAGAAAATTATGTACTATTTCTAGTGAAGAACACAAGTGCTGGTGAGCTAGGACATTGCTTCCACGTAGCCGGGGCTGTTTACAATATTCTTTCCTTTTCTTTGTAGGTGGGATAGCACCTTGCCACCCTCTTGACTTAGGCATGGCCATGGGATTCATCTTACCTGACCGACCTAGCAATAGCACGTGCTGCCAGGAAGAATCCATTTACAGGCCCAGCAGTCGTGAAGACAGGTAAGGAGCTGGAGTTTCCATTAGCTTTTGTTCTGAGGATGATCATGGGAAATGCCTTTTGCCAATCCACATTGGATGTGTACCATAAAAAAAAACACTTATTTCTTGGTATCTGGATACTGAAATCTTGTAGGGTATCTGTTAACGGTAACAACACATAGCCTGTTCAGACTGAATCAAGTCTATTTACTAACTTTCTCCAGATAGGTATGCCCCCTTTCCAAAGGTATTTAGTTTTAAAAAATTTTTGGAAAGGCCATCCAAAGGAAAAAATACATTTTTTTTAATTTGAGAGATGTAAGGAGTATTGACATTTGAAGGCTTCCACATTAAGAAAATACTCTACTTCAGGCAGCACCTGTGGCTCAGTGAGTAGGGTGCTGGCCCCGTATACCAAGGGTGGTGGGTTTGAACCCAGCCTCAGCCAAACTGCAACAAAAAAAATAGCCAGGCCTTGTGGCAGGCACCTGTAGTCCCAGCTACTCAGGAGGCTGAGGCAAGAGAATTGCTTAAGCCCAAGAGCTGGAGGTTTCTGTGAACTGTGACGCCACAGCATTCTACTGAGGGTGACAAAGTGAGACTCTATCTCAAAACAAAAAAAGAAAGAAAGAAAGAAAGAAAGAGAAAAAGAAAGAAAAGAAAAATACTCTGCTTCTTGTTGGAGATATAATAATAATAATAATAAATATTAATAATATCAGATAGAAAAAAAAGGGGGGGATGCAAAGTTATAGAACTTGAATTTGGGAAGAGAGCCATGAGGATTTCATTTCATCTCATGTGTGAACCAAATACATAGATATGCAGGAGCACATTTTTAAAAATAAAATATGGAGACTACCAAATGGAAGAAGTTATTGCCCATTTACATTAATTTCCAATTTAGTGACATCCAGAACATTAAAAAAAAAAAAAAAAAAGTTTGAGTTCTTTTAGTTCTGTTCAAAATTCTGTCTGGAATAATAGAACATGATGAACTGCCCTTGAATTTCTGTGAAAGGGAAATAAAACTTTATTATCTATATCTAAAGTTAGTCAGGGAAGGTTCTTCAGCCTGTCAGAGGAAACTGGGAGGAAGGCTGAAGTTAATGAGCTGCTTGCATTGTGATGGGCTTCTTTCAAAGGAGCTGTGCTTCTCCATGGTGGAGCCTTCAGAAAAAAAGAATCAGCACCACAGTGGGAGGCATCATAATTAATAAGGGGCCCACAACGGAATGCTGTTTAATCTAACACGACTATTCCAAACTGTAGACAATAATAGCATGAGTCTTCATTTACAAAGGCGATCTATCACTTTTCCTCCCAAGAAAATGAGAAAGTATCAATCTCTTTAGAAGCTCAAATTTAAAACTGCTGCAGAAGAAAATAAACTTCTAGAGACCAAAAATAGCTTAAAAGATGTGGAGAGGAATATGAGAGAGGGAGATTTTATCTCTGTTATCTGGGATGCAGCAGACAGTAGAAATTCCATTCACCATCTGTGACCAAATATACTAACGCTAAATTTTTACTCTCACTTGTACCTTCAAGTGGTCTTTAGCTTATTAACTGAAGGTTTGGGAATTTTACGTTCTCTCTAATGACTTAGTAATGCTGGTAAAAGATGACTTTAAATATTTCTTGAGAGAATGTCTGATTAATCAGGAAACAGAGTTTGCAGTCCTCATATCTGCTATTTTGAGAATATGGAAAGAAAAGAGCTCTAGAAAGCACGAGCTCTTTTGCAACCTCCATCCAGATGTCCAGCTTTATTTCAGTGCTACTTCCTTCATGACACTGCTGCTTCCATTTCCTACACAACTTCTGAAGTATCTGAGCTCTGAGGATACATTTTACTTTAAAAGTAGAAAATAAAAAATAACCAAAAAATTTATGTGTACAGCTTTTGAGTTTAAAAGAAAAGTTTATCTTTATTCTGTAGAAAATACTTAGATAAGGGTGCCAAAATAAAACAAACCTGGATTAATTTAAGCATAATTCAATGTATCGGTAAATATTATTACTAGTTAAGTCATCTACCAGGGGACTCACATTGGAAGATTAAAAATGTGAAAGATTTTCATAGAAACAATGACCTCCGCTGTCAACTATTGGGGTTTTACTTTATTAATACTTGTTTTAACAGCACACTAAATCATTTGCAAAAAGAAAAAGAAAAAAAAAATGGCCAAGAAGTACAATATGGGAGGAGGTTTTAAATACTATTAAATGAGCTTTGATTTTTGCCAGTAAGCATTAGAAAGGAAAGAGGTCAAAGAAAATGGTTTCAAATGCCAATGCTTTCAGCAGAGAACAGTTTATTTTAAATGTTCTTTAATTGTCTATATTGTTTTCAGAGTATCCTGCTGGAAAAAAAAAAAATCCTTCTCAAAAAAAAAAATTCATGTATATAATTGTTTTAAAAAGTCTGTCTGAACTTTTGGATAACAAATTTTCAATTACCAAGGGAAAGATGAAATTATTTAAAATATTAAGCTTACAGTAAGAAAGTTTTTCTTCTGATGCTCACTCTTAGTACAGGGTGTGTATTCAATATCCTACAACTTTGCTGAGTTCATTATTTGGTCTAATGCTTTTCTGTAACATCTTTAGAGATTTCTGCATATGAGATCATGTTATCGGTGAACAGAGGTAATTTTACTTCTTCCTAAAAACGACATTTTTAACACAAATCTAAAACTGTATGGACTTTATACATTTCTTTCTGTACCGTCATGGCCCTAGTAGGTCTAGGAATCAGTTGTAAATGCACTTGAAAATATAAGACCATCACTAATACTGGGACACTTGTCTATGTAATTAGTTTCTAGTTTCAAATACTTTATATAGACCTTAATCCTCTAATCTATTAACTTCTTTAATTATACTTTCTATAATTTCTTAATCTATTACCCAAAATAATGTTTTAATATGTATGTGTTTGATATTTACTGAAATTTGCAATCACATAGTCTGGATTTTTGAATATTCAAGTAGCAAGTTAAAAGAAACCTTGAAGAGCATTAATCTTGACAAAATGAAGACAACCCTGTGTGTACACCTTCATGCATTAATGTTAATTGCTGCTTCTATGTCGGGTGTCTAGTAGACCCCAATCTGGGACAGTAGTCAGCAAGGGAGACAGTGCTGGGTAAATCATGAAACTGACACCAAACTTAGTGCATAAAACTGGAAGCCTGTAAGGGCAAACACTGTTTCATGTGCCTGGTGGCAGCATGAGAACAGTGTGTCACCTGTCCTGTTTCCTGGAGACTTTGTCTTGGGTACCTAACAGAGTATACGTGCAAGGATGCACAGCAGTCAGTATCAACTATTAAGGTTAGGTATGAGAGAGGCAAGATTATAGTCCCCAGGAAGGTGGAGTAAAGGGTAAGCAAAGACATAGGGTAATGGGACATCTGAGGTGACCAGATAACAGTATAAGTGGGAGAGAGAGAGAAAGAGGAGGAGAGCAAGTCTCATCTCTTCAGATAGACATCTCAGCTTCTCTAGACTAAACTACTAATTGATGGTTTCAGCTGCCTGCACTGCTGATTTCCCCATGCAGAGATAGTCACGTAGACATTCCCCTGACTGGGCACTTTGAGACTCCTTTCTTCTCAGTTAGGAGTAGAGGGGTGGCCCATCAGGGGGCTTTGGTCTGACTTTTGAAGGTCCCATGGGGTCTCAGCCTACTATTCCCACATTGTAAATTCTGCATCAGTGAGATCAGTACTCTATCATCTTTCCTATGGTCGAAATTATATATTCATGTCTGTGATCTATACATGTGGCAGAATTTTACACTACCACTTGAACAAAAAATGATTAACATACTATCATATGAAGAGAATTCATGTCTTTATACATAGCTGAATATTTACTTTCTTTTTTCAAAACCACAAAGACTGTGAAAGATTTGGCCAATTGTTTAAATTATATGCATACCTGATTTTATTGAACTTCACTTTACATTTCTTGGCCTAATTTAATACAGTGTTACAAAAGGGTTTTAGACTAGGGCAATCCATGAAATTCCTTTCAAATAGATGATATATAATGTTATGCAAGGTAACAGCCCATGATTGAAGAGCTGTCATCCATGGAGTCTTGGCTACATGAGAGGTATCTCTCAAGCTACCTACATTGAAATTTTAAGGATTATTTTTAATAGAACAAAAATATGAACTAAAATGATAAAAAGTAACTATTTATGTTTTTAAACAATTGTATTAAATTACAGTCCAATATTTTTCTTTAATGCTTTTGAAATTAAAATTCCCTGAAAAAATTCTTACCGATGGTCTCATCTCCTCATTTATATCTGAAAATAGAAGTGCTAGCAGTCTTTGGAAAATTAGAATAATTGGATACAGAATGAAAATATCAGCTCTATTTTATGTGAGTCATCTCTTTCTAGCAAAACATTGACTTAATGCAAAATATTTGTTGGCTTTCAAAGCCCTTTCTTTATCCATTAACATATGGGTGAAAGCCCCATTCTTACTGACTTATTTTAATTTCCAACTTAAAGTGTATGATGATGGTGAGCTTCCAGACATTCAAAGAAGCCTTAGCAACAAATACATTCTGCCTACATCCATGTACATTTCTGCATCTTTATAAAGACTAAGCGTGCCATACTATATTCACAAATACAGTATCTATATTTTTATTTTGTTTTTAAAATTTGGACATTATGTTCAAATGTTCAAATATGTTCTTTTTTAGAATATATGAGTCTCATATATTTAGGCAACATTTCATAGTCCTTATTATTATTTTCATACATTATAGCTCCACTCATTGAGAGAGTGAGCAGAGCACAGGCAATCTTTGACACAATTTTGATAAAACTGTGACAAGTCCCATAGGCTCTATAGTGTTCAATAATCTGTTTGTACATCTATAATTCACTTTAGCATTCATATGACAAATATAATATGGCAGGAAATAATCAGTCTCTTACTTTTAAAACACAAATTTAAAAAATGTAACTTCTACCTTCAATAAGTTTTATTCTATTGAGTGAGATTGGGAAGGAGCTATCAAAGTGTCTGTGTTAAATAGAAGATATTTACACAGGATAGAATAAGGAAAACTAAGGAGAAAGTGTTGGTGCTTCTTATAAGGCTTTGAAGTTAAGGAGAAGGAGAATGACAATAGCCTCCCAGTTAATATTTGGAGGTTATTCTGAACATTTTGAGACAGATTGTATTATAGTCCATTATTTTCACTTCCAAAGAACACAGTCGACAACATCCTTTTTGATTCCCTGTGCAAGTTTCAACTTGCTGGGCTTATTGGTGTTGCTGGGACAACTTCATTTGTTTCTTTCCATATAGATTTTATGTTTCTGGATTTTTGTGTATCTCAAAACTTTCATGCTGACCCATGTTGAAGCATGGAACAACATGGCTTTCTGGGGACTTCCAAATGGATTGGTGTATAACTGACAGTGCTGAGACAGAAAAGAGTGTGAGGTAGAGTGGAAGTTTTTTACATAAGGGATACAATTCAGGCAGAAAATCTATGGAGCATCTTAAACATGTATGTTGTGAAGTTATCTCATAAGTGAAGAGATAACTAAAGAGATCTCATAAGTAAAGAGATATGTAAAAATTAAAAAAAAAAAAAAGAATGTCGTGAATAGAATTATACAGTTCTTTGGCAGCTAAGTATTTAAGATGGCTTAGAAAAATCAAGATGTTTGCTTTGTTTGTGCTACCCTTAGCTGTGAAAAAGCTTTTTAGCGTGATCAAATTCCAGTTATTAATTTGTGGTGTTGCTGTAATTGCCAGGGGTCTTCTTCATAAAATTTTTTCCCAGGCCAATATCTTCAAGCATTTTCCACATATGCTCTTCCAGAATTTTTATTTTGTTTTGTTCCTTAAATTTGGGTCTTTTATCCAAAGAGAATCAATTTTTGTCAACAGTGAGAAGTGTGAGTCCTGTTTCTGTCTTCTGCATGTGGATAATCACTTATCCAGCATCATTTGTTAAATAAGGATTTTTTTTTTACCCAGTGTGTATTTTTGTTAGGCTTGTCTAAGATCAAATGATGATATGTGGCTGGGTTCATCTCTATAGTCTCTATTCTATTCCACAGATGTACATCTCTACTTTTGTGCCTATACCATGCTGTTTTGATCACTATAGACTTGTAGTATAACCTGAAATCCGGCAATGTGATGCCTCCAAATCTGTTCCTATTTCTAAGAACTGTATTTGCTATTTTGGGTATTTTCTGGTTTCGTATGAATTGAAGTACTATTTTTCGAAGTTCTTTACAGTATGACATTGGTGCTTTAATGGGGATTGCATTAAATCTATAGATTGCTTTGAGTAGTATGGACATTTTAACAATGTTGATTCTTCTCAGCCACGAGCATGGTATGTTCTTCAATTTGTTGACATCTTCTACTATTAATATTTCCTTTCTCAGGGTTTCACAGTTCTCCTTATAGATATCTTTCATGTCATTTGTTAGATATATTCCCAGGTATCCAAAGGCTCAACCGATGAATGGATCAACAAAGTATATATTTATACCATGGAATACTATTCAGCCATTAAAAAAGATGGAGACTTCACAACTTTTACACTTACCTTGATGGAGCTAAAACACATTCCTCTTAGTAAAGTACCACAAGCATGGAAAAACAAATATCCAATGTACTCTACTAACATGAAATCAACACACAAACAATTACATGTTCATATAAATAAAACACAAATACAGTCTAGTACAGGGGCTGTGGAAGGTGGGAAGGAGAAGAGGGGAGGATGATTTACAGAAGAAGGGAAGGCATGTGCCAGGATCTCATCTATGGTGCACATTGTAAGGGTATATAATGTGCCCCCCTGGGTGATGGGCTCTTTTACAACTGGAATTTTACCCTGGAAGTGAGAACTATATAATCTAAAAATTTGTACCCTTATAAAATTAGACATAAAAAAAAATTAAAAATATCAAGATGGTAAGAAAAAATGAAATGAATAGTTGAGGGAATCAGGGGGATGCCTGTAATATCATGAAGCCAAGACTAACCTGCTAAATACAGATATAAAATGTGTTTCCTATTCTCAGTCAAATTTGATTCTAAACGTATTGAATACAAAGTATAAAAAGAAAGGCAGGACCAGGTGCAGCGAGTAATACCTGTAATCCCAACATTTTGACAGGCTGAGGCAGGAGGATTGCTTGAGCCAGGAGTTTGGGGGGGCTGTGATCTACAATGACACTATCATACTCTAGACTCTGTACCAAACCATCAGACCCCATTTAGGAAAAAAAAAAACGGAACAAAAAGGAAAAAGAAAGACAGATAATCAGACAATACTGATTCTCACTATCCATGAGAAAATGTGTTTCTTAAATTAAAACAATTGAGAAGATGAGGCAACCATTTGCAAGATTTTACATCCAAAGAAGATGGCTGTTCAGAATGAGCTTTCTCTAAAATATCTGAAGGAAATTTCTACCATGGGTCTTCACAAAAACGATATCTTATGATTCACTGCAGGATTTTCTCAACAATTTCAAGATAGACCTAATAACAAGTTTATGTTTTATATTATCTGTCATGTTCTTGTGTATTGGCTATTAGCCTAAAACTGAAACTCAGTTCAATAAAAGCAATTAGACAAAATGTCCACATGGTGCAATCCCAAACCAAAGCTCTTTTATGATCTAGACAGATCCAAGGATAAAGTTGAGATTATCAAATGAAATAAATGAACAATTTTAGTGGTTGATATATCACCAGAATCAGAGCAAACTCTTTCCAATGCAGATCTTCCCAGTGGTTAGATATACTGTTATTTATCCTTGATTAATGTCACTTATTCCTCTTCTTGTGAAAAATAAAATCTTCATTGTATCAATAAAACAAAATCACCATGTCCCCATTCTCCCAAACTCTCAGATAAGGAATACAAAAATGTCTAATATTTTACCTACTTTCTACAGTGTCAAAAGGAGATAGCATCTTGTCTTACTAAGTAGGAACAAACTGTGATCTCCATTCTAACCTATTATCATGCAGAGTCAGAGTGATTTTCTCCTTGTAAAATACCTGAGCTTTGAAACAGTCCAATTGTAAATATTCAGACAAAACCCCTCCACACATAGCATCTAAAAATAGTGCCAAATAATAAATTAAATATAAGCTATGGATTCATCTTTCAAAGAGAAAGATACCTATGTATGTTTGTATAATGAAAGTAAGAAAAGTATTATTGTGGTTGCAGGATACAAGTTTCCTTGTTTATGCCCTTTTTTGATATGTCACAGCTGGGACTGTGATTTTGCTATGAACATATAGACGTTGTTAGCTTAGATTTTATTGGAGGGGACAGACAATAAACAAAGAGATAAAAAACAAACATGATCCTGACAATGGCTGGAAAACTGATTATCAATATAGTTAAATGAACTTCAATACTAGAATAATGAAGGATATATCAGCAAAGAAACTGATAATTTGAATAAAGATTCCCGAGTCATGGTATCACTTATAGTGGTAATTTTCCTAGCTTATGCTTCATTTTAGACCAGGTCTAATTTTGTTCAGGCCGAAAAACCTGCAAGTCTGTGGTAATTTGCATGACTGAAAAAGAGACTTTCATTATCTCTTTTAGCATGAAAGAAAAAAAAAATCAGCTGAAATTGTTCTCTTGGAGGTTGCTTCAGGCCAAACAGGCAATAATAAGGTAATAAATAAGACTTTATGTGAGTCCGTGGAAAGAACTTATTGAAAGATGACTATATTCCACTCCAAGACTATTCTCCCAGGTAGTTTTGCAAAGCAGAATTTCAGAATTCAGATTATTGCTCTGATATGAGAATCTGGCTATACTTGTGATGTAGTTTATTATAAGTAAAGTGAGATGTAATTCATCTTTCTAAAAAATCATCTTTGTTCTCTCTCATCTCTCTTGCAGTGTAATTTTTTAGTGAACATAGTTCTTAATTTAAACTTTATTTTACCAAGTAACACACCTCCTCAATACCAATTTCAATACCAGTTTAGGTTTTCTCGTCTTCGGGGTTAATTAATGGAAAGTTCAGATTCTCTGGGAAAAAGTAAATCTGTAATTTTTCTGTTGCATGTGAGTGAATTCTACCAGCACAGGTCGGGCCTGCTTTCTGATTCATTATGCTTGAGGCCATTTTGTTCGTGTAATACACATGAAGGAGCAATCTCTGTGCTTCTTAATTGAGCAATAAGATGTCCACTGCAAGCACATTTCTCTGACTCCATGGAATATTTACAAGAGTGAAGGCTGCCGTGCAGGTGAGCTCCATCACTGCAACAGTGGAATAATCTAAAAGACAGAAACACTGTAGACTCTTGATGCTATCAAAAATTAGAAGTAATAAAAATGGAAATATCTCCAACTATTACCTGCATTCATTGGATATTAGTAATTTGGGGATGTTGTTCTTGGCAGCAAATCAGAAAATTCCCTTTGTGGTAAGAGTTCTGAAACTCTTCCACAATGAGAAGTTACTTATTTTTCTATTGATGTTCTCAAAAAAAATGGCTTATTCCTATGATTCATTTGATAGTAAAACTATATAAATATAGTTTTAAAATATATAAATAGTAGTGGGAACTCAGTGTTGGTGTCTTGGGATCCAGGATAATTCTGGATTCTCAGGGGTGGAGTTGTAGGCCTAGTGGAAACACTGGAGGTACAGAGAAAGAGCCTTGAACTCAGACACAGTGAAGCTTCAACGCTGACTCTTGGGCACCTCGGGGCAGAGGCATCCTTATGGAAAGCTGTTACATAAGTCTGGGGACTGCTTATGCCCAGTTGTGCAGGTAGCAGTTGGACTCAGTGGCCCACGGTCCATGTACACAGGCTAAAGCTGCTGATGAGCCAAGAATCTCTCCCCATGCCCAGAACCACTGAGGAAGTTGCCCCAAGCTTCTAAAGTAATGTCTAGTGGTATCTGGGGCTTCTCCTCTGTTTAGCTCTATGCCAAGGGGGAGATGTGCTCAGCTCCCAATTGCAATGCACAACACAGGGGAGCATTAGACCCCTCCCCAGCAGAGTGGAGCTGATGTGAAGGCTACTACTGGAAGGCTGGGTACCAAGTGGATATGGTTTTATACACCAAAATCATCATGAGGGCAACAGCAGCAGAAACCTGGGTTTCAAAAGCCCAGATCTCTGCTCCACCTGCTCTCTGACAGAATATCTCTGCACAGACTCTGAGAAGCATCCTAATCAGCCCAGGTGTTTTCAGTGCAAGAAGAAGACCACAAACAAATCTATATGCTTATAAATTTTGTTTCTGTTCTAAGAAGAAGAGAACTCTTGGGTCACTTCTTTCCTGCTGTCTTCACCTTTTCCCAGAAGCGTGAATTAGATTGGGACCTCAGGCTTAATCTCTGAAATGGTGGGTAATGTAAGAACTAGCCATGTCCTGTTTGATTGTGTTGGTTGATTCTGTGATGAGCCTGTAGAGTTGTTCTCCCTCTCAGTGGCTTATGCTTTCAGGAAAGAGTTAAGATATTCTTTTGTGCCTGTAATAAATTCAACATAAATCAAAACATGCATAAACCAGAGAATTAAGAGGAAATGGGAAAGTTCCTGGAATCATACAAGCTTTCAAGTTTCAACTAGGAAGAAACTCCTGAACATATAAATAATGAACAGTGAGATAAAAAAGAAAAAAAATTAAAAAGCTCTTGGCCAGTTGAATTCACAGCCAAAGTCTATCAGACCTACAAAGGAGAACTGATATCATACAGAAATTATTCCATAATGTTAAGAAAAAGGGGATCCTCTGCAATTCATTCTATAATGCCAATATAATCTTGATGTCAAAGCCAGGAAAGGATACACACACAAAAAATGTAAAACTATAGACTAATATTCCTTATGTATTAGTAGACGCAAAAATCTCCAATATAATACTGGCAAACGGAAGTTAAAAACACACGAAAAGAATAATCCAGGACCAAGTGAGCTTCATCATAGGGATGCAAAGATGGTTCCACATATCTAAGTACATAAATTTGATTTGCAACATAAAACAAAAGCAAAAAAAAAGACTTATAAGATCAACACAATAGATTTTGAAAAAGCATTCAACAATATCCAGCACTCTTTCATGGTAAAAACCCTCAACAAACTAGTCATAGATGGAACGTATCTCAGATTTCAAAAAGTCATAAATAAATAGGCTGCATTCGACCCAGGTTGGCTATAAATGTGGCTCAAAACAAAACTGTAAACTTAGTTAAAACTTCAGATTCTTTTTGTGATTTTTGTGGTGGAACTTGATTGTGTGGTTCTCAAGCATGAACTTTGTAGATGACACTATCATGTTGCAATGTCACGTAAAATATACATATTTACACTCTTGCTATTTGCACATACATGTGGCTTCAGTTTTGTGGTGGTGGTGGCCTCCAATGTGTTATCTTCCAAGCACAATCAAATTGACACCATCAGACATAACATGTGCCCATGGTGACTTGGCTAGGCATCAATTAGGAATAATATTTCACCTACCATTGCAACATTAGGCATTTAATGCTTTTTAGACGTCAGATAAGCATTCTTATTTAATTATTGAGGCTACTTCCACCTTTTGGTGGTGTCTCCATATTGCCCATGGCACTTTAAAATCAGCCCCAACCTCACCCTGCATCAGCAGCCAAGATGTGGAAGGGCATAAACCTTTCTTTCCATTTTCATAATAAAAGTAAATATGGCCCCTTATCTATTATTTTTTTAATCCCAACATAGCTTCTACATCATCTCAAAAGAAAACACCCACAAAAAGAAAAATTATGGATGAAGGAAGATTGTTCATTGAAAAGGGGACAGATAACTACTTTTTTGTCAAGGCACAGTAAGGCAAACTGCGTAATTTGTAGGGGATTTGTGCAAGTTAACAAAGACAATACTCTGAAAGGGCATTTTATGCAAAAACATACTGCGTATGATGTGCTGTGTTGTCAGGACGAAATAGCAGAACTGAAAAAGTATCTTCTCAACAAAAATTTTTTTTAAGTTACAACTCAGATTTCATTGCTATTTTCATTTCAAAGCTAGTTATGTGGTAGAATATTAAAAAAAAAAAAAATCAAAACCGGACATCCTGCTCCTTATATAACTTCCTTCAGGCATTCCTCCACTATAAATACTTATTCTTCAGTTCATTTTACTTCCCTTTGTCATCCCATCTTCACGCCATTTCACCTACTCCTTTTTTCTCCATCACTTCAATTCTGTGAACTCCCCAGGAACTTAAAATTCTTCTTTTTTTTTTTTTTTTTTTTTGAGACAGAGCCTCAAGCTGTCACCCTAGGTAGAGTGCTCCGGCATCACAGCTCACAGCAACCTCCAACTCCTGGGCTCAAGGGATTCTCCTGCCTCTGCCTCCCAAGTAGCTGGGACTACAGGCGTCCGCCACAATGCCTGGCTATTTTTTGGTTGCAGCCGTCATTGCTGTTTGCAAGCCCGGGCTGGATTCGAACCTGCCAGCTCAGGTGTATGTGGCTGGCACCTTAGCTGCTTGAGCCACAGGTACCAAGACGGAACTTAAAATTCTTTGGTTTGCATTTTGCAAAGTAATAAATCTCTTCCTAGTTTCTATTGATAAATTCTTTTCAAAACACACTTTTGCATATTGAAATATATTGAGAAACTCTGAAAATAATAGATTTTTATTGAATAAATCCTACTTTTGAATTAATTAATTTCCAGCATAAGAAATGGAAACAACTCAGTGTAAGTAGGGCAGAGAGGGATTTAGTGTGGAACTGGGTACTTACAAAATCATATCAAGGGATGGAGAAGTTGACTATAGGCCTAGCTTTTAGGAATGACTGAGAAATTTACTTTACCAGGTAACTACTACCTCTGAGACCACTACTAGAACTATTGAGTAGGAGACCACAGTGGTTAGTTATAATCTTAGGTTATCAAACTGTAGTCAGAAGGAGCTACGTGTATTGCCTATGGTGTTCTACCATCTCCACTGTTTCTTGACAAACATAAATTGTTAATAGGTATTGGAACAAGAAATCCTATCACTACTCTGCTTCAATTGCCTCTCAACATACAGAAAGCCTGGGGATAAATGCCATAATTCTTGCTGTGATATAATGTTGTCACAGGTTTGTTTGCAAGAAGAAAATAGCAATAGTAAAAAGATGGTTCCCCTTTTTTTCAGCCCTCCAAAATTGCATAAGAACATCTAATTGGTGGGCTCTAATTCATGCCCAACACCCTGCCATAAGGAAGTCATATAAATGCTATTCTGGTTTCCTAGTCTGTGCAATAGAAGAATAGAAGAAGACACTAAGGAAAGCTAAAAGGGAAGCCAGTCAAACTAAATTATTCCTTTGATTGTTTGAATCCAGGTGTGTCCTTCTACTTTTACTTAAATCCCAAACTGCAACCATAATAACATATTATCAACTATGCTAAGAAATTATGCACCGTCAAATGAAAACATTCACCACTCCCCCAATCTCAGCTTCATGAAGCTCCTACAGTCAGTAGATTCACTTCTGGGTGTTGTGTGTCCTGTTTAGTCACAATAATATCTTTATTTTCCACTTACTTAAACAATGATTAATTTAACTACCATAAATACATAGCATTTAAAGTCACTTGTGGGGAAGACATTGTTAAACATAAATATCAGGACAAAAGGAGAAAGAATGAAAATAAAAGAAGGAAGGAAACAGAGCAAGGAAGAAGCATGACTGTGAGTATCAGGCCTCAGTTTTGTAAAGGCCTGAAAGTCACAACCTGGAGTTGGCCTTCATAACATTGTTTTTTCCTCTACTTTTTTTCTCTCTACTGAGAAAGAGATCAAGTTTTTTGCATGACCTACTTCTTCATTCTTAAGAAGTATGAGCACTTGGGGTCCTGTCTGACTACACCATGATAGTTTTCTCTTCAGTGTATCACTGGATATGGACAAGGGAGACGTTTCTTATAGAATCACTCAATGAATATGAGTAATAATTCTCCCTTCCCCAGTAGCAGTAATCATATTTATTTTGGATAACTAGAAGAAATCAACCCAGGGCTGGCCATGGTGGCTTATACTGTAACCCCTGAAATTTGGGAGACCAACCCACAAGGATGACTTGAGGTCAGGAGTTCAAGACATGCCACACAGCAAGACCTTGAAACTACAAAAATAATTAAAAATCTGCCAAGTGTGGTAGTGCACACGTGTGGTCCTAGCTGCTAAGGTAGGAGATCACGTGGAGCTCTGGGCTGCATTAGGGTGCAATCATGCCACTACACTCCAGCCAGGATGAAACACGAAGACTTTGTCTCAAATAAAAGAAAACAGAAAAAAAAAGAAACAAACAAAAACAAACAAATAAAATGGAAGTGGTCTCTCCCACCTAACATTCTAACATTAGCACCATTTTTTTTTCTTTCATTAATGGTTTCCAAAAACATAAGAAAGTCCAAATGTCCAGTTGGAATGTTTATTATTTTCCTCTTTGAATGCTGTGACCTTGAAGGTTTGGATATTGTCATAAGATTCTAAAGCAATATCCTTAGTAAGACCTAGGAATTTTCTAAACACAGGAATAGAGAATAAAAACAGTGTGAATAGATAATTAGGTGTAACTATATGAGAGGACTTAATCACGTTTGTCTATGATATGAAAGATTGATAATCCACCGATATTTTTATTAATAAAACTGCTCTGATTTTGTTTCTTGATATAACACCCATTACAAAAATTGCATGCACATCCCTCCTGGTAGTAAGGCTGCCTTTTGTTTTCCAACACTGTATGTTCATTGCAATAAAAGATACATAGGTGAGTAATCCCTTTGTTACCTTAATCCCTGGCCTGTAGAGTACAGATAATAGGTTGTTATTCAAGGATGCTGTCGCGACCTTATCAATGTATGTTTCAATGTATTAGCTAAATAAATTTTTTGTCTGTTTGTTTTGTTTGTTTGTTTGTTTTACCATCTCAGGAATTAAATCAAAGGTGTGAGGGTGCCTACATATTTGTCTCCATAAAACTTTAAACTCCTTCATCACCCACCTAACCTAAGATTCCTTGAGGATCTCAAACTCATTTATTATTGGTTATATCAATGTCCAAATTTCTATTTTCCACTAAGCAAAATTACATCTACTTAAAAATTCTTTAGCAAATATTTGAACCCAGATTTTCCGGGTATGAACCATTCAGTGAAATTTTCTGTTAATTTCACCCATTTAAATATAATAGATTAAATGCAACATTATATTCCTTTTTCCCTAGGTCATCCTTTTTATAATCCCCACACATTCTTCCAATATAATAGTCTAATGATTCTTTAGATGTTTAAGCCTTTGCTTCTTTTAACATGGTAGAATGTGAAAGAAATGAGGAATAAAAGGAAAAGTGAAACAGAATTTGCTTACAATATAGTTATGTGACATGCAGTCATTATAGGATCTTTAGGCATGGCAAGCCCAGCTTCAAAAGATTGAGGCATGAATGATGAGGAATAAGAGGCTGATTCTATTGTCAAGATAATCCACAGGTCTTGAAATATCAGACTATATACATTAATCAGAACTTATCTAATATTCTCAATCATTTTATTGCTTAGGGCTTCAATCATCCCTGTTCCATATATTAGGTTTCAAATAAGAAAATTTAGAAGACTATGAATTAGGCTTAAGTTGTGTCTGATTTCTTGCTACATCAGCTTCTGTGATTACAGACATAAGTGGTTATATTAATATAGTAGTGTAGCTCTTTGGCCTTCTCTGTATTTCTTTTTTTTTTTTTTTTTTTTTTTTTATTGTGGAGAAGGGGCAGGGAAAGAAGGCGGGGGAAGAGGTGAGTGACAGGGTCGGGCCAGTGGCATGGTACCACATTGGCTGTATCTAGGTAGAGGCAGTTTCAGGCCGGGCC
>CAUYPK010020800.1:0-53792 GCA_963574355.1 Loris lydekkerianus | reverse complement strand
ATCGACTTGTGTTACGTTGGCAAAAGTGCACTGATTCAAATGGCGCTTATTTCGATTAAATTGAATAAATATTCACTGAGATATTACAGTTTAAAGTAGACTCATAAAAACGGACAAAACTTTTGAAATGACCTAATATTTTAGCTGTCTAATTAATGCCTGTGGCCTAGTGTGCCTCTGTTCTGTCTTCCTACCCTGAGTCCTGCCTCTGCTCTGTCACCCACCCTCCTTGGTAGCTGCTGGCTTTTCCCACAGTAGTATCTGCTTCTGCAGGGCAGGGCCATGCCGTGCCCGTGGGCACCCCCAGGCCAGCGTGTTCTGGCACAGTGTGTGTGCTGAACGGATGGCAGAAAGACCCTACAGATTGTGTGGTGACCTGGGCAGGGCCAGCCGGTAGGGCAGTGAGGTGTGTTTCCCACAGGTGCCATTGAGACCTGGTGCCACCCAAATATTTGGAGGAACACTTGCAGGCATTTGAGGCAGCTTTTTGAAGAGAGGAGGGAAGGCTCTGGAAGGGTGCTTCCTGCTATTTGCCCACAGGCATTTTCCCCTGCAGACACCCTGGAGCTGGCTTTCCAGCTCAGTTTTGAGGCAGAAAGCTTGCATGCCAACAGCAACTCAGTGTCAAGGTCAAGCTGTGTATTTGAAAATCAAGTTTGGAGTAAAATTTGCATCATAGACCCCTGCAGGTGGTAACATTCAGGACTTTGATGGGAGGAGCTATGCATAGAAATAGTGTTTTTCGTTTTTTTTTTTTTTTTAAAGATGGCATTAATTACACAGCTAAAATACAAAAATGGATTCTTGTGTTCCAAACAAGCTGATCTTTCTGGATGCTTTTTTCCTGAAAACTTTCCCGTTTCTTGGTTTTAAAGACCATACGTATTAAGCAATTCTTGGACAAGGCCTTTGGCCACCACAAGATGTTCATGGTAGACCAGTAAGTCGGGTAGGAGGTGGGTGGTTTATTTGCTCGTTCAGCAGATATCCACGGAGTGTCCACTCTATGCCGAGCACATGCGGAGTGTCTGTGGCACTGGGGTTATGGCAAGGAAGGTCACAGAGCTCCTGTTCTCGTGGGGTTCATGGATAAACAAGAGACATCCGCAGGCAGGAACTGTGACACAGTGTCAGTGATCAGTGCCGGGAGGAGAAATGAGGCTGGAGCAGGGGCTGAGGGTGTGCGTTGCCTTACCTGAGAGGGCCACAGGACGGGCCCTCGGGGGAGGGATGTGAGCAGAGACCTAGGTGCTGAGGAGCGGGCCCTGGGGATGAGGGGAATGGTGGCAGCAGGGGGAAGAGCACAGGAAAACGCCAGTGTGGAAATGAACGTGACAGGTTGGAAGGATGCTAGGGACATTTCTGTGGAGGCCAAGTGCCGTGGTGGTGTGGACAGGGTGGTGGTGTGGACAGGGTGTTGTGGACAGGGTGGTAGTGTGGGGTGGTGGTGCAGAGGGGCTGGCCTGGGAAGTGGGGGTGGTGGGAAGCCATGAGGTCTGAGACCCCGGGGTGCTATCCATTTCGAGGCTGGATGGAACAGATGCAGGTGGCCAAGGTGACATGTCTGGAGGGGGAGCAGCCAGCTTGGGGACTGTGGGTCTTGGGTGCTGAGACACGAAGGTACCCTGGAGGGAGGAATGGGCCCTGGCACCAAGGCCACTGGGAAGTCGTCCTCTACAAGGATTGAGAGTGATGCTGCATTTGGCGAGATGGGCATCCCAGGTGCCTTCCCGGGGATGGCGAGGACGGACCCGACCACCTGCACAGAGTGAGCTGTGGTGTGTGTGGGGTGAAGTGGTGGAGCCAGTGCCTGTGCACCCCCTGTGGAGGAGCTTTTCTGGAGAAGGAGACCAGAGGAAGGGGATCTAAGCTGGAGAGAGACCAAGGATGGTTTTTGTGTGGTTGTTTTTGCTTGGTTTGTTTTAAGAATGGGATGAGCAAGGTTATGGGCTATTTCTGTGCTGGCGGGAATTATCCAGAAGAGAGTGGATAATTCTTCTGCATATTATCCGGAAGATATTGGATGGGGCTGGATAAGGAGTTTGAGGGGAGGATGAGCTCAGTGCTGGAGCAAAGGTGTGACTTGCAGGTGGCCATGGACCTGTCACAGGGGGTGGTTGGCCCTGGTAGGAAAAGGGATGGGGTTGGCCTTTTGATGCTTCTGAGCCTCAGTTTCCATAACAGCAACATCAGGGGAAAGCACCCCCCACCCCATCCATGTCCCCACGAGGATTAGAGTGGGGAGGGTGAAAGCTCTTTGAGAACCATTGTGAAATGAGCTTGGGCTTATTAGTGCAAATAAAATGTGGCGGCCCATGGACTTTTGTGTGTGGGGGAACCTGCATCCTGCCGTTCTTCACCAGACAGATGCTGATGGCGGCTTGTGAATATAAAAAGCTTCCGTCTGTGATGCCACTACCTGTGAATGTTTTGTCTCTTTTCCAGAAATGGCTACAAGTTTCTCTACTGCTCTGCCCGTGCCATCGGCATGGCGGACATGACGCGGGGCTACCTGCACTGGGTCAACGAGCGGGGCACAGTGTTGCCGCAGGGTCCACTGCTGCTCAGCCCCAGCAGTCTGTTCTCGGCTCTGCACAGGTAACTGCCTCCCCCTGCCCCAGGCTTCCTCGCTGCTCCTCTCCAGCCAGCACTCACGCTTCGTTGTGGGCGGGTGCCAGAAGAGTCCTTACGGGATGCAGGCTTCACCCTGTTACCCCCACAGGACCCCCCACTGGCTCATGTACCCTGGGGATGAGCTGCAGATTCAGTAGGAGCATGCAGGGTACTTGGGGGCTCCCCGTCTCCAGTCATGTCTGTCCCCAGTTCCTCTAGTTCGGTCTCTGCCACCCAGCTGGTGTCCTCACTTGGGGCCTTTGCACATGCAGATCCCCTGTTTGGGGCTGGCTCTCCTGCCTCCCTACCCTGGGTGGCGTGGCTGAGTCTCAGTGGGCCTTGGAGACTCACCTCACTGGGGAAGCTAGTCTGGGTTACTGACCACCACTGTCAGCTGGATTTGGACTCTGTCACACTTAGGGTTCTCTCTCTGAGTTCTGGAAATGCTGTGTATTAAAGGGTCCACAGGCCAGTTCCTGATCACCCTTCTCTCCTCACCTTCTGGGCTGTGTTTAGGGCTGCGAAGGCAGACTCACTCTGGCCCCATGAAGTGGGGAAGTAAAAGTCTGGGCTTTTCTGTTGCTTGAGGCCCAAGAAACTTTTCCAGACTCCTCTCAAAGCGTGATCTATTGTGGTCAAACATGGGACTCTGGACCCTGCTAATGGCTGATTATTAACGCCCTGTATTTGGTCTTTAAGTCCCAAGGTGGAGCTTTCGCATCATTTTGCCCACATTTGAGGACCAGATCAGCAGCTTGCTGCTGCTAACCATGCAAATGGTGGAAATATCTTCTAGAGGAACACAAAATGCCATGTTGATTCTTGAGTATTTGCCTTTAGCTCAGTGGTCCTCAGCCTGTGGGTTGCAACCCACAGGAACTGTATTAAAGGGCCGTGGCATTAGGAAGGTTGAGAACCACAGCTTTAGCTCTATAGATAACCTTGTTCATAACAGCTTTGTTTTGTGTGAGCAGTAATTTTTTTCCTTTAGTAAAAGATCTTGAATCTAAACTTGCACATTCTAGGGAGGAAATTCAGACAAAACCTAGTATATTTCAAGTCCTATGAGCTATCGTGGCAGCAGAGATTGCAATCAAAATCCCAAGAGTTTAATGAAACTGCGTCAGTAGCTATGCTGACAATTTGCAATGGGCTCCTCAGGAACGTACGTTACATACTAAGGCCTTGCTAGGCTAAAAAACTGACATTATCACTCTGACACCTGGCCTCTAAAAATAAGTTTGAAGGGACCCTTTTCCTTTCCTTATTTAAAGATCATTGTCCAAGATACATTACTTTTTCCCTATGAGGAATTGTTTTTAAAAAAGCAAACCTCACATTTGATATGTCCTTGTTGGAGATGGGAGTGCTTCTGCGCTGAATAGCTGCCAGCCAGGTCCTTTCTGTTCCGTGTGTTAGCTGCCTGCACATTTTCCAGAATTGATAGCTAAGTGTGCCATGAGCAAGCACAAGTGACCTTCCTTAGTGAGACTCTTTAACTGGGTGCAGGGCTGGTTATGCTGCTTAGATTTAAATTAAAATGAAGGGAAAGGAATGTGGTGGGTGGGTGTGCTTGTCACACAGTTGGCAAAGATAAGCTCTCAGCATAGAGGGTGGTGGTGGCAGAGACCACGCTGAAGTGGGAATAGGCACTGTGAGCTGTGGTGTGGCTTGGCCACTGACAGGACTGCTGCATGACTGCAGAGCCGTGTCCCTCCTTTGAGAGGCTCTGTCCTCAAGCACCAAATGAGAAGGTTGGGTTAGATGATCTCCCAAGGGTCTTTTTCAGCTCTATGATTCTAGGAAAAAAATATATCTGAAAGAAGTGGAGAGGAGCCATTTCACATACTAACTGTTGGTGCGGGAGCTGCTCTTGTTAAGGTAGAAATTGGAGTTGGGTTATGTGGTTCTTTTATTACCTACCCTCCTTGGTTGGGGAGACAGAGCTACTCAGACGATTTTCATAAACCTCTCTTAGCACCACGTGCATAGGGCTCCAGATTCCTGGGGGTGTCTGGCTGGCGATTTGGGCTGGTGGGAAGACTTGCCTGACTCTCAGAGTTGAATTAGAGTGAGTTAGGTGACCACAGTGGCTGGCCTCTAGCTCTGGGAAAGGAGACACTATTCTACAGGTCACTATAGGTTACTTTGCTTTTTTCTTTGTGGTTTCTGAGCTGCTATGAGTCTTGGACAGTGACCCTTGTTTGCTAGGGCAAGCTGAGTGACCAGTGACTGTTTTGCAAATTCGGATCGTCAAGGAGCAGTGTATACTGGTCACCACAGCAATCGTCAGTAGCCCTCACTACTTACTCCCCAGGACCCACACTTCCCAATGGGGAATCAGGCACCTTCAGAGCACCGGATGGCATTGGGCCAAGGAGGTGCCATTTACCCACATATGCGTGTATTGGGCATCCTCCACAACGTCTGTGCGTGTGGGATTGAAGCTATAAGTTGAATTGGGGTGATTTCCCTCAGTGGATTGAAGTTTGAGCCACAATTATGAAATCCCTTCTATATCTATAAGGAACTGAGGTGTATTAATAGAAAGTAAGACCCTCAGTTAATGTTAATGAGGACTCTGGAATCTCCAGAAGGCAGTGCAGAGCCAGGACCACCCTTGGGTCTGACACTCAGTTTGGTGCTCTATCATCATCATCATCATCATCATCACCACCACCTAAATGACACTTTTGAGTAGGTACAAAAGAGTATTTATAAAATCCCTGCAGGTATGAAGAATAATGCAATAGTGAGACCAGGGTGTCTGGCAGCCTCTTAGAGTACACAGGCTCACCATCACATCTCAGCCCCATACCCAGGAGTAAACACAGTCTCCAAATTCCTTACTTTTCTTAATAATTTCATCACACATATTTTCGGTCTTAACCAATTATGTTTAATGGTGCACATATGTGAACTTTGCACGGATGGGATCTTGTGTTCTTCTGGTGCTTTTTCTGCTGACTCTTAATGCTCCCAAGATAGTTGAGTGTAGCTGTTAACTCCGTCATCTTTGCTTCTGTGTAATGTCTGGTCATATGACTCCACCAAAGTGTATTTATCCATTCTATTGGCGATGGATACTTGTGTCATTTATAGTGTTTTGCTAGAAATGCTGCTATAAGAGCAGCATTTCTTGTGTGTGTTAGCTGGTCCCATGTGCAGTAGTTGCTGTAATGTCTAAGGTCCATGCTTAGGAGCGGAATTCCTGGGCCATACAGCATAGCACATACTCAGCTTTATTAGGTCATTCCAGACTGTTTCCCAGAGTCATTGAACTAATTTGCATACCCAGCAGCAGTTTATAAGAGTTCTATTTAGTCTACTCTCTTGCCAATGTGTTTTCAGACTCTTAGATGTTTTACTGTCTGGTGTGAAATGTCTCTTTTCATCTGTTTCTTGGCCATTTGGGCTTTGTTTTCTGTGAATTGCCCGGTCAAGTCTTTCTGTCCATTTTCTTTTTGATTTGGAAAAGTGTGTTATATGTTGTATATATTTAGTCTTTGTTACAAGTGCTATTAGTATCTTTTCTAAACTTACAGCTTTTGATGACCATAAAATTAGTTTCATGTAGGTGAACATATCATTTCCTCTGTAGTTTGTGCTTTTGGGGCATTAACAAAATCTTTATGCCTGACTTGTGGGCATAAAGATAGTTTCCTATCTTTTGTCTGAAGGTGTTGCCATTCACATTTAGGTCTGTAATCCACCCGGAATTGACTTATTTAGGTAGAGTGAAATAGGGGATTAAATTAATTCTGTTTTTCCTATATGGATATTTATTTGTCTTAGCATCATTTACTGAAAACATTGACCTTTCCTTACTGCTTTGAAACAATATTATAGTCATAAATCAAGTGTGTGGTTCTGTTTTTGGGCTCTCTGTTTTGCTCCACTGGCAAAGGGCTAGACCAGTTGACCAGTACTGTGGTGTCTCAGCTCCCAGAGCTGAGGGGGTCCTTACCTTACCATCAGAAGTGTCCTGGCTAGAATCAAGTTTCATAAAAACAAAAAAAATCTGTTGTGAGTTAGTTTAACATTGCAGATCAATGAAGTGCAATGAAAATGCAACTGATTTTTGTACCTTGATTTTTTTGTGTGTGTGTGCATTGCCTTTTTTTTTTTTTTGAGATAGAGTTTCACTGAGTCGCCCTCAGTAGAGTGCCGTGGCATCACAGTTCATAGCAACCTTAAACTCCTGGGCTTAAGTGATTCTCCTGCCTAAGCCTCCCAAGCAGCTGGGACTATAGGCGCCTGCCACAATGCCCAGCTATTTTTTTGTTGCAGTTGTCGTTGTTTAGTAGGCCTGGGGTGGGTTTGAACCCGCTAGCCCTGGTATATGTGGCGGGTGCCCTAGCCTCTGAATCTGCAGGTTCTTTTTAAAAATGTAGATAGTTGTTTTTTTTTTTTTGTGAATAACAACCATTTTTTTTTCCCCTAATCCTTTTTAATTTTTTTTTGTTTGTTTGTTTTTTCAAATTCTGCATCAGGAGCTAGTGACTCAAGGGCGATTTCCGCCTCCAATGGGGTCAGGAAAGGTATGCTGAGGGCGAATATGTGTGGCTGAATTCCTGGCCTTCTGTCCAGGGCCATGGGGTCTCCACCAGGACCTGTGTTGTTCAGTGCCCTCACGACATGGGGAGCTTCACCGGCCACAGGTGCTGTGGTGCCCGCACCACCCTGGCCATCCTGGAATAAACCCAGTCTCCATTGCTACAGTTTGCATATATGTATATACTTAGTTTTTTTGCACTTACAGTCACAGATGGGACTGGCCCAGTCTTGGCTCATACTTTTCTTCCTTAGGTTTTGTGTTTGCATTTGTGCTAGCCTCATGCAGTGAGTTTGGGGAGGCACCTGCTTTTTCTGTGCTCTTTTCTATTCTTTGTTTTATAAAGGATTGGCAGGACTCTGGGGGAAATGATTAGTGTTTTTTTTTTTTTTTTTGTGGGGAAACCTGAAAGTACAAATTTCTGGGATGGCTTAACTGACTTAAACATATTTAACTTTTGAAGATATAAAAGTGTTCTTAGCGTCCTTGCAGCTTTGAAGGTTAAGAATAGCCTGATGCTAGGGCAGCTTATCCTTTTATACTAATCGATGGCTTTATTTGTTTGTTTTACAGAGAAGTGATTGAAAAGAAACCGGAAAAGTTTAAAGTCCAGTGTTTGACAGACATCAAAAACCTGTTTTTCCCAAATACAGAACCCTTTTATGCTGCTTTTGGAAACCGACCAGCGGTAAGTAGTGGATTGAATATCTAAGAACTTGGGAAATTACTGCCTGTTCTGAAAGCCCTGGCCTACATGTAAAGCCAGAGTCTTGTCCAGTAACAAATAGCCGGGTAAATAGCCACTTGCTCCCAGCTAAAGGCAGGGAGATTAAAAATTATTTTATGGTCTCTGCTGTCCTTTGAAGGTTGGCTAGTGGGTAGAAGCTTGAAATGTGGGACTAGAAACTAAATTCCAAATTACTTTTTAAATTAGTAAAATAAGAACACTTAATAGGATTAGATCTTTTCTACCAGAAGGGAACCACAAAGCCAACCCTCAGCACGACAGCTAATTTAGCCTCTCAAGTTTTAGGAGTGCAATGAATACAGTATGGTCTCTGAGGCTGAGAGAAACGCTTTGAGATTTTGCACACTCTGCCCAAATTTACGGGAAAATTCAGTATTCCAGAGAATATAATTGGGTACTAACTGCTGAATCAGAATAATCTTCCTACCTTTGAAAGTCTTGATGGATTTTCATGACTTGGGAAAATGGGGCAGAGAGCAACCTGAAGGAATATTAGAATTGCAGGTAGGTTGCCTGTTCCTTTACTCAATCTCTGAGCAGAAGAGGGAATTGGGCCCAGAGAGGAAAACTAATTGAATAGTTTCCCATCAAAGGAAATTCTTTTTTTACTCTACTACTCTGAGATGTAGCTCTGGTTAATGAAAATTTGATAATATTAATACATCAAATCAGAAATATCATCTTCTTTTATGATGAGCTCTTTTTTTTGCTAATGAAAACCTTAAATCATCTTTACCAAATATAGGATGTGTATTCATACAAGCAAGTGGGAGTGTCTTTGAATAGAATATTTACCGTCAACCCTAAGGGGGAGCTGGTTCAGGAACACGCAAAGACCAACATCTCATCGTGAGTATCGTGCACATTTTGTGATTACCCTGAAGTGATGCTTTGCAGTTGACAGTATGCTTTTTTTCTCCCCTCTTTGCTGCTTATATTTTAATCTTTGATTCCTATAAGGAAAAGTATATTTTAACTCCTTGTACTTTGTCCAAAACTTAATTTTTAGCAAATTGGAATTAAATCAGATTCCCTCTGGGTTTAAGATTTAAACGAGCGGTTAGATCCTGCTGCAGAATGGAATGGAATGAATTTAAAGACTAGCAGTTTGGACTTGCCAAGTTAGGTTTGAAAGCCTAGAATGTGAATTAGAAATGTAACCAAATTGAAATATGTGAAGTTATATTTAAATAAGAGAAACTCTATATCTCTTCACATACCAAATGTTTCTCACCAGAAACATTGCTGCGTAATTGTTAAGAGTTCCCCTCTTTTTTTTTTTTTTTTTGGTCAAAGCCCAGTGTTCCCGAGTCAGTGGGCTAGATTGGATTGCTGTTTTTCAACGAGGCCCGAGTCAGTGGGCTAGATTGGATTGCTGTTTTTCACGAGGCATCCTGGTTTGCTGTAGAGTGTGACTGTGGGTTCCCAGCTTCTTAGTGTGCAGCGCACGTCCTCATTCCATGTGTCGGGGGGCTCGGCCCACTCTGGGACCACGTCAGAGGCTGTGACTCTTTTGTTCTGGTCTGTGAAGACCTAGAAAGAGCTTCTGGCCTGAAGAACCCCAGGGAGTCTGCAGGGCCTGCTTCATCTTAAGGGGCTAGACTGGGGGTGCTTAGATCTTTGGCCCCTCCAATCACCTCCTGTGGTTTTAGATAGATGAGGGATTTATGTTCCGTCCAGGCAGATTTTCACTTTCAAGATGATGATTATAACACTTAGGTTCTGAGCCAGCATGAATAGGCTAGTTCTGGGCTTATGGGAGCCCTGGACTGCCCTACAAGCCTCCTAACCCCACAGACACACCAGTGGTCAGGTGGTCCTCCGGGTGTGTGGACAGAGATGGGAGTGCCTCACATCCTGCAGAAGGGAGGTAGTGTCAGGCCATGGCCTCCTGCCTGGCGGGAGAGCAGCAGGACTTGGCCCCTTTCCCAACCCTTTCCTTCCCCTTCTGCCTTCTCCCCCAACAATGTGCTCCTTCTCTCTCCTCCCCCATTTCCATGCAGGGTGTTCCCATGCAGAAGGCTGGGCTTAGTCTGAAGAACATCTAGTACCTTTCCTTTTAGGATCAACAAAGATCTTCAGCCAATAGGACACTGCCCCAATGTGGCAAAGCGGCAGGTTTTGCCATGACTCTGTGGAAAGAGGCGTCCAGCACCGAGGAGGGTTTGCCTAAGAGGCCTTGGAAGTCATTGTGTTTGCTGAGACCCTGGGGTTACAGGGCAACTGGGTGCACGTTTGTTCATTGCCAAGGAATGTTGTCATCTAACACCTGGACTGGGGATGAATTTATTCCTGGCGGGAGAGAGTAACTCTGCTCCCTGGGAAGCACACATTTTTCTGGCATTGAACTTGGTACAGTGGTTTCTAAGCTAGATAGGTACTCAGAACCTGAGATAGTCACCTGAAATGTCTTTACATGGAGGGGCCATGCTGGGTAAGAAGCTCAGTTTGTGAGTGTCAGTGCTAGAGCTCTGCCTGCACTGAGGGGGGCTCAGAAGATGGAGCCTGCCGGCCGCTCAGGGCATGTGAGGGCGGGTTTGATTCTAGCACCCACCACGGCCTGGCAGGGAGGTGCTGCCTATTGGGAGGGGCCTCCTGCCACAGCCACAGACCGCAGACAAATAGGCCTTAAAGCTGTGAGGTATTTTAAAAATTTGTCTGTTTATTTTAATCCCCAGGGAAGACTTAATTCTTGGAAGACATAATTCTTATATTGAAAGACATTTTTCCCATTTTGTGCAAGCACGCAGTTTCTCATCAGTCCTTTGGAGGTCCTTTATTAGATACATACTCATCCTTATTTAAATAAGTTATTTTATGCCTTGGAACATGCTAATTCCTGGACTTTGGGTTTTGAAAAGCCCCTTTTGGCTCTTGGCAAATTGCAATTGGAAAGGGACCCAGTGAGTGTCAAGGAGGCATCTAGAGAAGGCTGAGTGTGTCAGGATCGCTATTTGGGGGGACCAGGAGGTCTGAGGATGCATATTCAATATGGCAACTTGCTTTTCGGAGTACCTGCCACAGACACTATGAAATAATATCTAACATCTTCTGGGGAGTGCACAGGTAATAGAATGAGAGAATGCTAGAGGGATCATTAGAAACCCTGCTCTAGTCCAACTCCACACACCATAAAGATGAAGGGCCTGAGGCTCAGACGGGGCAAGACACTTGCCTAAGATTGCCCAGCAAGTAAGGCAGGAGTGGATTCCAGGTCTCTCGACCCTCATGTAGCTCTCAACCAGAGCTTTTCCCCCTGGGACAGGTTAATAATTTGTAGTCAAATACATTTATTGAGGATTCGGTATACATTGTTTTATTCACTTCTTGTATTAACACTGTGGCCCAGTTTTTATTTTCCACCTTTACAGTGGAGGAAATTGTGGCTTAGAGATGGTAAGTCCTTGCCCAAGATCACACAGCTTATTTACTAAATGGCAAAGCTGAAGGTCAAATCTGTGTCTCCTAAACCGCAGGACCCAGTGTTTTTCAGTGTACAGTGAGGTGATCCCTGTCTGGGCTTCCAAAGATATCCCCTGTCTGCCATTCTTTCCCTCCTGGAACCTCCATATGTGACCCCTGCAGCAGGTGGCTGTCCCTGGGCCATGCTGACTTCTTCCTGGCCTCTGCTGCGCTCTGCCCCCTGCTCCTGTCCTGCAGGGGAAGTCGAGTCCCTCCTTCCTGTCCGCGTAGCCCTCTCAGATTGTCCTTCGCGTCCTCTTTTTGGATTACCTGTCACAGACACTACAAAATATTATCTAACATCTTGGCTTTGATTTCTGATTAATTAATAAAACATTATTCTAGAATCGCTTCAGTTGTGTTAAGTAGGTGGTCTTCCCCCTGTGGCCACAGATATTTTTCTCCACACCCTGGGTGCCTCGCTGGTGTTGGGTGGTGATGACAATATCCGTCTCCCTTGCAGGTATGTGAGGCTCTGTGAAGTGGTTGACCACGTTTTTCCGTTGCTGAAAAGAAGCCATTCTTCAGACTTTCCCTGCTCGGACACTTTCAGTAATTTCACCTTTTGGAGAGAACCACCACCACCTTTTGAAAACCAAGACGTGCATTCTGCCTCAGCATAAAATGTACCAAGCAGCCTCCCACGGCAGTGCAGAGCCGGGCGTCACCCATTAAAGGATAGGTTCTGGGCACCGCGCGGCTGCAGCTTGGGGGCGTGATGTGCGGTCCTTTGCTTCAGAGCGGAGAGAATGGAGGCGCGTCCCTCTACTGCCCCAAGCGGGCAGTGACGTTTCTCAGGAAACTCTGGAGGGTGTACTTCACGGCCGGGGGGTTCAGGTGCATTCATGCTGTGGGAAGCACTCCTCATTTGCGGCTTCGCACGTTGTTATACAATGCTGCATTCCCAGCCAGCCCCAGCAATTAGTTACTGGTTCAAGTGCAATACGAGCCTGTGAAACCCAAGTGGAAGGTGGCTGTCTGAGGGCCGTCCCCACCCCGGTGACAGCATCAGTTGAGGAACTCCAGATGTGCACCGTTCTTGGCAGGGTGGGGGTACTTTTCCTTGCAGCAGTGTTTGTACCACCTTCTGCACACAGTGGGGAGGGCCGTGAACAGTCACGTGACCTCGATCTGAGGTTTCTGAAGGGGATCCAAACCTCACTGGGCCTGGGCCTTGGTCCTGGTCTTGGCCTTGGGCTTACAATGTTCCCTTGCAGTATTTGCAAATGAGTCTTATTTTTAGGTGACAAGTTCTTTAATTCCTTTGGTTAAAGGCAGCCTATTGAAGTGGCATCTTTTCCCCATTTTTCGCGGCTCAAGGCTGGAACATTTATGCCTTAACGCATCTGTGGCAGACATTTTATTTAAAATGCACTGTGACTAGCTCTTGGTAACTTTTGCAATGCCTTAAACTAAAATGATAGTTGAATATTGTGAAGGCAGTATTTTGGATCAATTGAACACTCAGCTTCCTTTTATCCAGCAAGGTGGTGCAGATGATGTGGACTTGAACGTGCTTATGCCAAATGATAATGATGTTGACTTTTATTGGGAGGTCTCCAAAGAAACTTGTTAGTTTTAAGAAGATATTTTCAAGAAGTTAAATTTATTCTTTGTAGATATTATTTATTTACTCTGATTAGGTTACCATTATACATATTTTAGTCATGTTTTTTTCTTGTCAGCTGTCACTAACATTTTAAAAGGGATTATATATAGTTAAGCTATCCAAAGAGCCTTCCTCTGTGTATAGGCTGGCCCTCTTTTGGCATTTATAAGTAATTTATTTTAGTTCTTTCTACTCAAATTCAGGGCAAGTGAAAAAGTAGTAATTTGAGTGTTCTTTAAGGCAATAGAAAGTGATTATTTTACTTGTTTATTAAATTGGCTTGTGGTTGAAAACAATTTGAAAAGTAAGAAAAAAAAATTATTTGTTAAAAGATTTTGCTTTACTTTTTGAAGTATTATTTTTTTAAATTGTGTTTTGCTCCGATGATTGGAACACTTTCCTATTTAAATTTCATTGTTACAGTCATAGGAGGCAGAAAATGGAACAGTTGAATGAAACTTCACTCTTTCTGTGAAAGAGAATCCACAGCGTCGCTGCCTTCATGTAGTCGGCAGACCCTGTCAGCTTCGACGTCTTTGTTGGACAGTTCACGTTGGGAAACATGGGAGGCAAACACGTGTGTGTCGATGGCAGATTTACATGGAAACACAGACACGCATGTGCAGACTCCCTTTCAGAGGTCGTAAAAATAATTAAAAATAGCCCTGCCTCACCTAACTCCTCTGGGCTTGTTTACTAGAATCGTGAAGAGGCTACTTTAATTCTTCCTTTCACGAGGGTATTTTTGAGTGACTTAACTGTTGTGAAGTGAACCAAGTATAAGCTCATGGGTCTGCAAAGGTTCACGTGGTTGCTTCCCTGCACCCGGGGGGAACTTTGGCTGTCATGTGGTTGGCGCATCCTTCATGCAATTTGCCTTTTTTGGGGGTGACCCTCTGCAGTACACTCTCCAGGCAGAGCTTTCAGAGCATGCCCCTCTGGACCCCTAATTTTGATGTATCTTAAACTTCCGTATCACTGCACCCTGAATTAGAGGCATGCCTCCCAGAAAGTGGTACCCTCAGATTGGTGTCAAGTTCAGGGTGAGCCCTGATAAGGGTGTAGTCCTAACACCTGCCTTCGGGCTCCTGAATATGAGATTTGTATATGGGAGGCCTTTGTGTGTGAGTTGGTTTATCTGTGTGTACATAACTGACACCCAGTGATGCTGAGGTCACCTTCTAGAATGTTTGTATTTGGACTACATATTTCAAGGTTGCCTTTTGGAAATGAATCACACCACAGTGACAAGTCATTGAATGTTCATCATATCTGATAAAGAAAAATATATATTCTTGGCATACAAAAAAAAAAAAAAAAAATACATACCTGGTCCATTGGAGAAAAATGATTACACTTTCAAAGAGAATTCCCTTTTCAGTTTTAGGTTTGGACCACCACTCTAAGTATATTTTATCTGCAACATTTGATCTGTATTTGGACCTGCTGGTGCAATGGCTAAAAGAAATTCACTGTACTATTTTATGGCGGTGTATCAGATGCAAAGCTGGAAAACACTCTAATAAATGAGACCCATGAAAGACGTTGATGAAAATCAGTTGCGTGAATTTTAAATAGTTTTTGATAAGTTATGAAGTTGCTGATTTTCTAGTGTGTGTTACCAAACATTACTTTATGCCCTACTCAAAATCCTCAAGGCTGGAAACTGTTCGCTATTTAGAATAAACATCTTTTCTGATGTTTTAGATTTAAGTGGGTGAAGTCCCACCCTCTCTATGCACTGGGTGGGGATAGAAGGTTGGAGAAAGAGGAGGCTGCTGGGGCTCCTCCCTGCCCTGGCGGCAGGCTCTGGGGTGGGAAGCTTTAATCAGAAACTCAAGGAGTGCCTCCCAGGGCCTGGCCCAGAATCGGTGTTAATGATTTCTTGCCTCACATCTGTCGTCCTCATTTTTTGGACTCTTGACTTCTCCGTGGTACACCCCAGATTTTTTTTTTTTTTTTTTTTAATTTTGAGCCATTCAACCAAAGATCTTCTACTAGTTTATATAAACTGAAAACTGTCATAATTGCTGTAGATTTTGTGGGTCATCTACATGGCTGTTTCACCTGTGTCAGCCTAAGTGTTTCTGGAATAAAGGGAGGACTCCTGGCCCCTAAATGCCCGACACAACTGCCCTAGATACTCGACTGAACTCACGAAGCCCAGATCCCAACAGTTCACCTCCAGGGCTCTGTGCAGCGAATGCCTGTTTTGAGAAAACAAAACACACTCTCTCATTTTGTTGACTTGTTCCAACTCTGACTTCAGCATGTAGGCTTTTTCAATTTGTAAAATTAAAATTTGTCTGGACTGTTGTCTGCGGCCTGTGGACTCCCACGTGCTCTGCGTGCAACTCTCAGATGTGTGCTGGGGAGCTAAGCCGGTAGTTTGGATTTCCTCAGTGTCCCACCGTCATCACCTGAATATTTAAAATGTTTTAGAGCTTGGCTTGCAAACCCGGACCCACCACCACCCTAGCTTTAGAGGCTGTGGAAGGTTGACAGTGGGGCCGTGGGCCATCAGCTTTGGGCCTCTAAGCACCTTTTCCAGGAAAAAGAGATGTGTGCGGTCTTAGTGTGATTCAATCCTGGAACAGGAGAACTGTTGGGGAGGGAAGATAAGTAGGCCCCGTTCTAAAAAGTTGAAGAACAAGCTGCCAGGATCTATGTTTCTTCATCCTTGCAGGAGTGCTAAGCAGCTGCTCTGTGAGGGCAGACACTGGTGCAGACCTAGGGGGGCCTCTCTGTGCCCCATCTCCGCCTTAATCCAAGAGAAGCTGGTTAAAATGCCAGCTGCTGCTTTCTGTTTCCAACCCCCTCTTTCAACTCCTGCTGTATCAAAGGTGGTGATCAGTGTCACTTCTGTGGCGGGCCAGGCAGGGGGCTTGGTACTAGGCAGACACCAGCATCTGAGCCGACAGAAGCTGACCCTGGAAGTCCGCAGGCCCAAATGGCCACCTGGGGGCACAAGAGGTTTGGGTTTGGCAGCAAGGCCTTTTTAAAAAAGCCTCTACTGTGACAAGGGCCCAGCCTTGGCTCTCCTAGCCTTGCTGGACCAGGAGACCAGCCAGGTTCTGGACTGGACTTGTGGGGACAAGGAGTTCCTCCAAGGGGACTGTTTGTATACCAAAGTGCTTCCCATTGGCACAGCCTGAGCTCAGACCCACTAACTGGCCTGGAGGAGGGTGCAGCCCGTGCCTATTCAGATCTAAAATCCATTTCAGTCTGTGGTTCTCAAACTGTAGCCTCCCGGCCTGCAGCTGCTGCACCAGGGGGGCTGGATAGAGACAGATCTCACCCTAGATCTCTGGGCATGGGCCCACCAGTCTGGATTCTGGTGCCAGCTCCAGTCCGAAAAGCACGTTTTAAGATGATTGAGCAGAAGCCCCGACCCTGCTCCTGGGGGGGTCTCTTTTATGTTGCTCCAACAGGGCACCTTGGACTTTTACCTGGCAGGACGAGCCAGTGCCAGCCGCCTTAGCGCTCACCCAGACCTGCCACAGTAGGGAAGCCCCTGGAACTATCCTCTTGCCTCAGCCACACTCCTGAAAAGGAGCTTGGAAGCCCAATATAGGTGCTCACTTGAGTCACAAGGTGTCGTTGTGATCCTTTAATTCACAGCTGCCAGCCTGAGCCACCTTCCCAGGGATCTCAGATGTGAGCCCTCCGGGTGAGGAGGGGCTTCCAGGCCTCAGGTCTGGGGTGTGCGTTGGGGGAGGCGGTGGTGTGTGTGAAGGAGCAGCCCTGGGTTGTGCCCAGATTTCTAATGGCTCCCTTCCTCCCCCAAGCTGTTGGAGTCTGGAGGTGCCTGTTCTGATGCCAGCCTCTTTTCATTGGTGCAGGAAGTCCATTCAGCTCTGCATTGCTTTTAATGAGTTTTGCAAGCAAGTGGCCTCTTCCTGTGACTCACTCTGCCTTTTGTGCACCGGAGATTGTGGTTTTAAGTTTCACTTTGGAAAGTAACCACTACTTCTGCTGCTTTCTCCTCTGCTGGAATCCGAACAAGTCGCATTCATTTTGCAACAAAGAAATGTAAATGCAGAAGCCCACAGTCATATTTCTGCTCTGATTGTAAAAACATCCTTTTCCGAGATAGTCGATGGAGCCAAGCTAAGGAGAAACGGTTTATATTTTCAAGTAACATGTTCATTTGGGAACTTCACATTTTCCCTTCCGGAGTGGCTCGATAGTTTTGCTTTTGTTCTTTGTCTTCTGGGTTCATGTTTCAGGGAGACCCTAAAAAATAAACAGCACTTGTTGATCAAGTGACGCAGTTGACCTTTCATTCACTGAAAGAGACCTAGTTGTGGACCCATGTTTGTGTCCCCGCATTCACGCTGCACACAAAGGAGGAGGATATACAGGAAAATGTTTTGGATCTGTGCCTTCCACAGAAATCAGTTTATGATGCCTAAATATATGAATTTCTTAGCATCAGCGAGGATGTGTAAAATGGACAAATACTATACAGCCTTTTCCCTCAAATTTAAATAATATAGGGAATCATCTTCAAAATGTTAAGAGTTGAACTAAATTATTTTTATATAATTTTATTTAAATATGTACAAACATTAAACAATTGCTCTTATACAAGTATAAAACCAAAATGCATTTAAAATTAAGTGCAGATAAAACTAAAGTGCTCACGGAATTCATGTTAACATGAATGGTGTGTGGTAAAGAAAATGTTGATGTATCAAAGCTACTGGAATGATGTTGGGTTTGGGGTTATAATAGATGTATTCATGTTTTTCATTTGTCAACTTGATTCTTTTGACTTTTGAACACAACGGACCACCATTTAAATCATCATTAACACTGACTTCTACAAAATATAGTAGCAAAAAAGTTCGTATTCCATAATGACATTTATACTAACTGCTCATGGAGTGTTACTTAAGTTTTACACCAAAGTTGGGGTCCCCTCCTTCAATTGTCCAGCGGAACAAATGTGGCATTGACTTGGACTTTTGAGTTTAGCCAGGGCCCATGTAGTCCATTGTCCTGTTTTGTTTTTTTTTTTTGTGAAGTGCCATGACACTTGGGTTTGGACATCACATAGTCATTTAGCATGAGAAGGAACGCAAAGAAAGGAGCTTGCAGGGGGCTGTGAGGAAGACCTGGCCTGCTGAACCAGGAAGCCTGGAGGGCCCATAAGAATGTGGGTAGTAAGTAACCTAGGTAACCATTGACCAATAGGAAAGGGCAATACTGCCTAGGGGCGCAGAGAGGCCAAGGAAAGACTTGCAGCCAATTTCAAAAGGAGAATTGTATATTGCTGGAGACCTTTGGGTCTCTCCCACCTCTGCTCCTTCCTGAGCGGGACCTGCTTCCAACTCTCTTTGGTAGTGCTCCAAACTTTTTGTTCTTCCTAAATAAACGTTACCCTGAAACTTGTGCGGGTTACTTTTACTTTCTATCCACACTGTGCCGCTCCAGTTTTATTTTCAGTGTCCACTCACTTTTGCTTTTAATGAAAGCCATGCCTTGATTGAACTTTCTAGCTCAGCCAAGTAATTGAACCAGGTCACCTAGGTTCAGAGAATCGAGATCCCCGATCCCAAATAGCTTACCTAAAACCGAGATGCACTTGGGACTGGGTTTGGGGTGCCCTTCACCCTGCCCCTCCTCTGGGACTCTTGACAGATGGAGCATCACCTGAGCCAGATGGGTGGTCCTGGGTGAGCACCAGCGGCCTAAGGGGAAGGCTCCCTGGCAAATTGTATAAGATGTAGGTTAGGGCTGAAGTCAGGTGAGGGCTTCTTTCTTTTCTTTTTTTTAAATTTCAGGTTAGTATGAGGGTACAAACAACCAAGTCTCAATATTTGAATTTGTTAGGTAGCGTCCCTCTTGTAGTTATGTCCAGCACCCAGAAGATGTGCCATGCACCCATACATTGTGCCCAAATATTTCCTTTAGCTTTCAAAGCTGGATAATTCCTCCCCTCCTCAGCTCCATGAAGGTGGGGCCTTCCCAAGTAGACAACACTGGAACAAAAGCAGCTGACAGCACTGAACACACATTTCCTGCCTCTGACATAGCAGAGCTGCAGGTGCCAAGGCTCAGCAATTCCTCAGAGAAGGAGAAAGTTGCTCCTTCCCTGGGGAGCAGGGAGGAGCAGTGGCGGAGGGAGGGAGCTGGTCCCAAGCCTGCACAGGCGCAGTCAGCCTGTAGCGCAATTTGAGGGTCCAAGTCTCTAAAGGAGGTGGGTGAGAAGTTTATTTCTAGAGAGCCAAAGCAATTTCAAAACTTCCCATTGAGGTTTTGCTTGTCTTAGAAGCAAACTGGTCAGTGGCCAGGTGAGAAACTTTGCCTGGTTCTGGGGGCCCCGGGATGGCAGGCAGCTTTTTCTGGAGATGGGGAACACTGGCCTGAGCAGCCTCAAAATCCTCGAAGGCAGTCCTGATTCTCTACATATGTGGAGAAAGACGGAAGTGACCTCAGCAGGACACTCTGAGCTGAGGGGAACCCTGAGTGGCCTCTTCCTCAGCTGCACCCACCCCCACCCCCACCCCGCCTCGTGATACCAGCAGATCAGAAAGCTCCAGGCCTTGGGGGGTTGTGAGATATCTTGATATCTTTGGGGAGGGAGAAGATAGGAGATGGCCCTTCTCAGAGGAGTTCTCTGTGTGTGTGTATGTGTGTGTGTATGTGTGTGTGTGTGTGTGTGTGTGTTTTCTCCAGCAGCAGTAGCAGCAGCAGCAGCTTCGCAGCATCATTTTACAGCAGATGAAACCAACTCATGTATCAAAGCAGCAGCAGCTTCGCAGCATCATTTTACAGCAGATGAAACCAACTCATGTATCAAAGTTGATTCAGACACACGGTATGGTTTGGGCGTGTTGAAAATGGGAGCTAAGGAATGAGCACACATTAGCTGAGGATGTCCTGGGAGGTGCTCGGAACTAGCTGATGTGCTTGTTTGTATTTCATTAAAGCAAGACCCCTAGGGTCTTCTCTGAGCTGGCACCCCCAGTGGACTGTCTTCATAGTCATGCACCTTTGACCGTCCCCTCTAGCTCACAGAGCATTTTCACATCCCTATCTGGGTGCTATCATCTCCCTGGTGTAAGCATCATGCATCTTGCAAGGCCCAGACACACCCACTCCTTGCCTGTCAGACTGGCCTCCCTGGAGCTCGTGGTGCTCTGGAAGCTGTTAAGGTACAGCACAATGGGAAGTTGTATTATCTTTGTTCCTTTTCAAATAGCTTTTTACAGTCATGAACTTCATTTTATTGAGAAAATTGAAATTCAGACAGGTTTGCATAAGGTCCTCCAACTAGTGGTAGGCAGAGTCAAGACTCAGGTCCCGCAGCCCAGGCTAACTTGGGAGTCACAGTCTCTGTCTTGTGGTTTCCAGCAGTTGATCCGTGCAGCCACCGACAGTGGCAGCCATGCAAGTGGCCACTGGGATGATGGGGGTTAAGAGAGAGCCATGGCCCCTCGAGTGCCCACTGCACCAGCCAGCCTGCAGGACAACACTCATGTGAGAGTCTCTCGGGCTGGGGTGATCACAGCGAAGAGGACACAGAGAAGGGAGTGCGCCCTGAGAAAGACTTGAAGCAGCTTCCCCATATTCCTTAGAGCTGAATCATTGTATGCACCACAGAGCATTTGCTTTTTGAAAAAGCTAACACATTTTGAAAAATAGGGTAAGCACTTCCTGTTTTGACCAGGAACAAATGCAAACCAGACCCCACACCTCTCGTCAAGCACAGCCTGCCCTTTCAGTTCACAAACATCTGCAGGGACCCAGTTGAGTCGGGGAACAGAGCACATGTAACTCAAGTTCCTGTGAAATAAATACCCCATCTCTTGGCTGAACTGGAAGATCTGCTAGGGTACCATGAAACTGATGCATTAGACACATTAGATTGTGAGCATTTGGGGCACAGGACTGAGGAACACATCTTTGTCATCTGATGAATTACAGCAGAGTGATAACACAAAGGAATGATATGTTCAGCTGCCAAATTCCTGATGTGTGGCATCTTGGTGTAAATGTTCATTGCTTTGGGGCTCCTTGCGTATGTGAGGGGGCAAGGAGGAGTTTGAAGACCCTGAGCCTCAGGGTGTGTGGTGGAAGTGGCTGATTGTCGTCTAAAGAGTTCTGCTTTTCTTCCATGTTGTGAATAGTTTCTGAAAAGCAGCTTCCCACCGGGACTGTATTACCCAGCTCCTATTATTGTATTAGATGGAGCCATAGCTTGCCAGTGGGAATATGAGCAGCTGCTGGGCCAAAGTTGTTTAAAAAGCAGGTGCCTATCTCTATCCATCAACCTGAAGCAAAGGGCAGAGCCACAAGATAGAAGGAACCTGGGTCTCTGCCTGCATCACTGTGGGGAAGGCAGCTTACCAAATACCAAAATAGACTTGGTGTGGATGAGAAATAAACTTCCAGCATGGTTAACTTCTGAGATTTAGAGATTTATCTGTGACAAGAGTTGGCATTACCTAACTGATATGACATATGAGGAAAGAGATTCAGATTGGAGAGTTAATGAGGCCTTCTGTAATGCCTACAGCCACTGTGTTTTAGGAGGAGTATTTTATTCTGAGTTTTGTATTTTCTTTTTCTGTTTCTTTACAATATCCTAATCTTCAGTGATGTTTATTAACAACTGTGTCCTATACTCAGTCTGTGTTAGAGTTTTGGGGGCACAAAGAGAGAAGCTGTGGCCCTGGTTAGGATAAAGGAGTGTGGGCATGTGAAGAGAGGACAGTGACCTTCAGGAATGATGATGTGACTCCTGGAGATGGCCAACAGGATTGATCTGGAGCAGCAGGCTAGATCTAGAGGGGACATATTGACTAGGACATGCCACTGTCATCTGAGAGCCTATGAATCATGGGGAGGAAGCTGAAATTCCCACTTCATGTGATGGGTGTAAATAATGGTGCTTTGGATTCAAGGGAAGGGTGTTCCCAACAGACTGGAGACTTATGGCAGCACACAGGTTATATGTAACTATTTTTCATATGGTTGAGATTTATACAAAAGAACACTAAATAAGAGTTTATATTTCTTTGATTCAATTATACTGATTCTGACTTATTCTTTGGGGCCCTAAAAATTATCTCTGAATTGGGTTTGTTAGTTGTTTGGATTCTGAAGGATTTTTAATTACTTCAAATCCTTCCCTTCCAGGTCCTCCGGAAGGGGGTTGGCTGAGTGCAAGGGTGTGAGCAGGGAGGTGCCAGTTCACAGCCCCTCCCTTCCCCCCCTCCTTGTTCTTCCACTCTTAGGTACAAACTTTGTTTTCTACCTGAGACACCTGTCTCCCATGGTGCTCAATATGAGCCTGTGTTTCTCAGTTGGTTGGAGTTATATTAATTGTGTGTAGGTTTTCAGTTGACAACACCTGTGGAACATTTGCTCTGTGGTAGTTCCATGCAGAGCACTGTTGAGGCAATGGAATGAATCAAAGAGTGTTTCTGTTCCTCTGGAGCTCATAGCCCATGTTGGGATGAGGTCAGGGAAGCACAACTCTGGTCTGAGATGGAAAGAAGTAGATGGTTTAAGAGAGGTTCAGCTTTGAGCTACAGCAGATTTGGACTTACATCCTCCTTTGAATATACTTAATCTTATCTGAAATCACCCTTCCTTCTGCCATTAACAGATGCTGACTAGTTGACCATACATATGTGTGTGTGTGCTGGAACCTGGGGGTATAAGAAGGTACAAGGCATAATTCCCTTGCTACATACCTGGGAAGCCTAACTTCACATGTAAAAAGTCAAGAATCCAACAAACACCTCGTGTGACTGCCATTCATTTAGCGGAAAAGTATTTTCAGGTACTTTCTGCATGCTAAGGACAGTTCTGCGGTGCTGAGGATTAGTGAATGAAGGAGTCAATGAAACAAAATCCCTGTCCTCAAGATGGGTCTATTCTACATGGACACAGAAAATAAATATGTGACATGTGATAGGTGGTGCAGATAAAAAGGAAACAGGAGAAAGAGGAGGGTGTAGTGAAGGAAGGGCACTGTTCCCCATGGTGACAGGGTTGGCTTCTCTGCTACAGTGACACTTGAGCTGGACATGGGGTTGGGGGTGGGGAGAGGTAGCCAGGTAGAATACACAGGGCCTTAGAGACCACTGAAATGGGAAAATTGTGAGAAGAGCAGCATTTAGGAAGAAAATCAATAGTGTTCTTTGGACATGTTAAGTTTGGAGAGCTATTAGATACCCAAGAAGAGGTGTTGAGTGGGCAGTTGGATATACATAGTACAAATCTGAATTTCCCAGAGGAGAAGGCAGGACTGAAGGTAGACGCCATCAGTATACAGATGGTGATTAAAGCTAGGTGAAGAATGAGTCCAGGGAGAAAGGGTAAAGGGGATAGAGAAGAACTGAGGTCCAAGGGCTGAGGATAGAGCCCCAAGTTATCAGAGATGTGCAGAGCCTCTGACACTTGAAGACCCTGAAGAGCACCAACGGGCAGGAGGAGATGTCTGTAGGGGAGGGAGGGTGACCCTGGTGACCCACCACATCTCTCCCTGACTGTTGGGCAAGTAAGATGGAGACCAAATTCCTTGGCTCTGTCACCTGGAGGTCACTGAAGGCCGAGGTCTGCTTGAAGTGCTATATAGGCCACTGCTTGCCTGGGAGTGAGGGTGGTGGGTGCTGTCAGGGTAGGGAAGGCTTCCTGGGGGTGGAACATGGGGACTAAGTCAGAAATGCTGACCAGGTATTCCCCGCCCAGCGGGTGGGCAGAGAGGTTGGGGGTGGGGAGCAGTGATGTCTCAGCATGGGCTGTAAAGTGAGCAGAGACCTGCTGAGAGGGGCAGGGTTACACTATGGTGCAGGCCAGCCATATGATCTAGAGCCATCTTGCTCACACTTGGTGGCCTTGGAAGGGAATGGCAGCACTGGGTGGGTTTTGGAGAGATTGTAGGGAGTGGGCCAGTGGCTCAGACTGGAGAGGCAGAGAGTCCAAAATGAGGTGGTAACATGAGTGTGAGGAGGGGACTGGAGGAGACTTGAAGAGGAGCCATGTCCATGTCTTCAAGGCAAACACTGAAGTATAGGGATGACCAATTGCAGAGTCTAGGACCCACGTTGTGAGTTTTACACAATGGGAAGGAGAGTCTTGAGGTGGGAGGAGAGCCGTAACGGACCCTTGTCTGTGGGCCCTCAAATGTCACCCACCCTGTGTGGGACATAGCAGTTTGTGTGTGTGTCTCCACGAGAATGAGCACTGTGGCTGATGCTGAAGGAGATGTTGAGAACAAAGAACCTACTAGGTGTGGTGGCTCATGTCTGTACTAGCACTCTGGGAGGCCGAGGTGGAAGGATCACTTGAGCTCCCGAGTTGGAGACCATCCTGAGCAAGAGTGAGACCCTCCCAGCCTTGTCTCTTCTAAAAATAGAAAAACTAGCTGGGTATGGTGGTGCATGCCTGTAGTCTGGCTACTTGGAAGGCAGAGGCAGGAGGAGCTCTTGAACCCAAGAGTTTGGGCTTGCTGTCAGCTGTGATGAAGCCATGGCACTCTACCCAGGGCGACAGAGTCAGACTCTGTCTATGGGAAAACAAACAAATAAAAAAAAAGAACAGAGTACCTTCTGGGTCTCCTAGCAGGAATTGCTAACCTTGGTATAATAGATGAATTGGGGAAGGAGGGCAGATTTTAAAAATTACTTGTGCTTAAGCACCAACCCAGACCACTTGAATCTGAGCCTAAATAAACCTCTGCTTTCTGTGTGGGGTCAGCTTGGCTCAGAAGTGTTTACGACGACTCTGATTGTCATTGTGGGTTCAACCACAGCAGCGTAATGGTGGATTTTATCTATAAGAAGATAAAGACCTTTGTGGGCCGGAGGGAAGAGGTTGTTTTACAAGGGATATTCCATCTTCTTGAGTCGTGTAGAGGAAAAACAAAAATGGAATTATCAGGAAACCAAAAGCTAAAAATAAATGTGGCATACTCCACTGACAGAAGAGTGTGGAGACAGATCCATTACTTGGTTCAGGACTGGGCTGCCAGGAACACTTGAGAAACTAGGAATGAAGAGATTTTAAGAGGCAGAAGGAAGCCTCTACTAAGATGCAGAGATTTCAGATTTCTGAAGCCCATGGCTGGAGGGCAATCGGTTTGCAGCTATCACCATAAACCTCCTGGAAGGCGAAGTCTTTCTGTAAAATTTCTATTTATAGAAAAAGCACACCAAACAACTGGCCAGGCATGCTGGTATTCTGGGGAAGCTGAACATAAATATTTAACTTTTTTTCTTCTATTTTCTCTGCCCACCCCTCAATTCCCCAAATGTCTATTATGATGCAGAAGTGTATTGTGAATTGGTCCTACCTCCATAATTTTACTTGTGGCAACTTTTCTAGGGGCTTGGAATTTGCTTATGTTTTCTTACTTCTGTGGGTGAGGGGGTGGTAGTGAGATACTTTGTGGTTCTTACTGGCTTTCTGGAGAAAGGAAACCTATGAGAAACTCAGTATTACATTTCCGATCCTTTGCAGGTGCTGAAAGACCTGTATCCCTTCTACTGGCAAGTAGTTTGGAAAGCAGCAGCTACAGGGGGAATCCACCTGAAACCTACTTCCCACAGGGATCCCTCTCTCCAACACTGAGCAGAATGAGAAACTTACAAAGAGAATTATTTTAGACTCCAGTTTATGTGAAAATTTTGTTCCTTTATTTATTCATTTAGAGACAGTCTCACTCTATTGTCCTGGGTAGAATGCTATGGCTTCATCATAGCTCACAGCAACCTCAAACTCTTGGGCTCAAGCCATCCTCTTGCCTTAATCTCCCAAGTAGCTGGGACTACAAGCACTCACCAAAACCCCTGGCTAGCTTTTTTTATTTTTAGTATTGATGGGGTCTCACTCTTGCTCAGGCTGGTCTCTAACTCCAGAGTTTAGGCAATCTACCTGCCTCTGCCTCCCAGAGTGCTAGAAGGCATGAGCCACCATGCCCGGCCCTAAAGTTTAATTCCTATGTGGAAATTAAGAAATGGAAAAGAACCTACAGTGTCCATATTTGGGAATATTCTTCAATGTCTATTTGGCGGTCCTGTGTCATCTCTCCAGGGCTACATTAAATCCTAAGACCAAACTTATTGTACTATGAAAAAGAATAGTGGTGAATCGTCAGAATAGCGGGCAACATGACCTTGGAGTTAATCTAATTAAATATTCTATTCTTGCTCATGTCAGAGCCTTTGGGGATACACAGGAAATAGCAGAAGTTGAGGGAGTGGCTTCCCAGCTGGTATCCTGCCCTCAGTGGACAGCTAACTTCATAGACACACTTGCAAAATTAAATCAAGTCCAGGGTCCAGAGACAGCAGCAAACCCCCCTGGTTTGACTTTGTATTTGATCAAATAGATCCTGGGTCCTCTGGGGGTAGAGGGTGGGGTCCATGAGTGATGTTAAACTTCTCAATACTATTCCGGCAATCCAATACTATTCTCTAACTGATGTTTCTGGGTTGGCAAAGTCATCCTTAAAAGATAGGAAATTTTAGTAAGTCATCTTTGATTTTTACTCCCTCTCATCCCAGACAAATACATACCTACTCTGTGGTTTAATTTTCCTAGCTGTTTAGGCAAAGATTAGATTCCTTTTGGAAGTGAGGGGGTTACACAGAACAGAGGGCAGGAAAAGATCCCTCATGTCTCCTTGCAGTGTCCTGTGGCCCTTCACGGTACTAGTCGGACAAGGTAGGCTCTCACTGAGACTAAGAAAGTAAATTTCTTTTTGTTTCACAACAGCTCAGAAAGCCAGATTCTCTCTAGTCTATCACCTCTTCACTCTCACTTACTCCTCTCTCCTGGATAGGGAGAGAGTTTTTAAGGAATTGATTCATGCAGGTGTGGAGGGAGGGCGAGTCTGGAATGTGCAGGGCAGGAGGCAGGTGGGAGCCCCATTGAGGAGCTGACATTGTCACCCAATTCAAAAGGCAGTCTGGAGGCAGAATTCCTTCTTCCATATGAGCCCTCAGTCTTTTCCTCTTAAGGTCTTCAAGTGACTGAATGGGGTTCACTGCCATTTTGGAGGGTGACTGCTATTCCCCAAATCTGCCAATATCAATGCTGATCACATCTAAAAAATACCTTTGCAGGAACATCTAAACTTTCAACCAAACCTCTTGGCACCACAGTCTAGCCAAGTTGATGCATAAAATTAATCATCACAGATGATAAAGCTGAAACTCAGAATAGTATGGAATGATGTAAGTAGGACTTAAGTTGAGAGCTGTCTGACTCTAGAACTTGTCCCACTGGGCCACTAGATGTCATTTGGTTTATGAATATGTGTGTACAAGGAATGCAGTGTCTGCCCAGGGCCTGCTGGGCCATTCTTCCTGTCTTGAACAGCTTCTGGTCACTTTATAGGGAAAAAACTTTGGCATTTCTCCAGATTTCTCAGTATAGCATCTCTGGAAGACTGTTCACTGGGGCCTGACACCATGGGAAGGCACATATCCCCCAGGTAGATGTAGGAGGCTGAGTACAGGCTCAGTTCCATTCATCTTAGTTCAATTCAACCTGCATTATTTAGACCTGACCAAGTGTCAGTTTACTGGGGACCACACTGTAGTTTCGGAGAAAGAGATGAAATTACATGGCTCATGCCCTTTGGATCTGGTGGAGATGGAGGCCGGCAAGCCCAGAAATATTATTTGGAGCTAAAAAGACTGGGTGGGATACCTGCTGTCAGAGGAATTCAGACTGCCATTCTGGCTGACCTGACATGTTCCTCAAGTCAAACCTTACTAATTCAGTCTTTATTAGACAATATGCAAAAAATACAATTTTAAATGACCTATTTAGGTGGGATACCTTTTAAGTTTTAACCAAGGTCAATTTATATTTGACAGAGAGATTAATGATAAGATTAGCAGTGGGATGTGTGTTTCTGTTTAATTAATTGGAAATAACTAACAAATTTGGTTTTGAAACCTAATTGGTGTTAAGGCTAAAAAAGTAAAATCATGACTTTATGAAAATATGTAATGTGTACACACAAGGATTTTAACTCATTCATTAATGAGAAAACCAGTAAGATGTAAAAACAGGTTCAATGGAGAATTCAAACAACACACAGATACAGGCCATCAGGACTCAAAAATGAATTTGCAAATAAAAGCAAACCAAGTTGACGTCCACAAGGCAAAAATGAATCGTACCTCCTAGGGCCAGATTTCATTTGCATTTCCACAAACAAGGGTTATTTGCATTACTATCGGTATTCGACAAAGTACAGAAATAGACCTCAGATGATCAGACAGTGCAGGTAGCCTGGAGAGACGTTCTCGATTAGAAAAACACCCGCGAATCTATTTTTTTCCATTTCAAAGTTTTTTACTATTTTTTTGACATTGCTTAGGAATATTATTTAATCTGAGTCCTAGTTTCCTTTTATCTGTAAAACATGGCTGATGTTTTTTCACTGGGCTGTCTTGCTGGTGAAAAATGATAATGTTGTCACATACCACATAGGGACATCTTGGTCAATGACCTACTGCACATATAGTGGTGGTCCCGTAAGATTACAAGACTGCATTTTTCTGCCTTTTCTGTGTTTGGGTGTGTTTACATGTACAGATACTTCCTGTGTTGCAGGTGCCTACAGTACTGAGTGCAGTAACCTGTACTAGGTCTCACTATGTGGTGTACGGCATAGTAGGCACTCCCGTCTAGCGTGTATAACTGCACCCCAGGTTTGCACAGTGACAAAATAGTCTGATGCTGCATCCCCCAGAACCTCTCTCTGTTGTTAAGTGATGCATGGCTGTACATAAACTTCCTGACATAGAGAATATATTCCAGCACTGGTGGATCTCTCCCCTCTGTATTTTTAAAAACCCTGATATGTGAATTTTTCATTCCTACATTTGTCTGTTCGACATTGGGTGAAAGCCAGTTATACCAGTGCACAGCTAATATCCACACAGTGACCAAGTCACAGACTTCTCTGGATAGGAGAAGCTTGCAGACTGGCAGTGGGGGACGGGGCGCTGCAGACCTAATGGTCCATCAGTCACAATGATGCAGTGTGGCTGCCATGGCGGAGTCCCAGCAGGGAAGCCCCAGGGAGGGTAAGGAGGGTTGAAAGTAAGACTTAGGAGCCAGACTGCTGCCCGGGCCGATTTCCTGTGTCCCTGGGAAAGTCACTTAACCTCTTTGTGCCTCAGTTCCTTTATCTTTTGAATGGGGAGGATACCGGGAGACTGTGGTGCAGATTAAATGAGTTAATACTGATGAACACTGGAACAGTACCTGCCACCTAGGAGGTGCCATCTAAGTATCTGCTATTATTATTTAATGAGTATAATGTGTATAAATTGAATGAGTAGTAGTTTCTGCATACTATGCTTACATTATGCATGAACTTGATTGTGCTGTACTCTTGTATCTCAGCCCATTCTCAGCTCTGAGACATCTCTTCCCCAAGAGATGTCTGTTCCACCTGGAGACATTTGGAAAGTTAACTCTCCACCTGTCCTATTGACCAAGTTCAGTGCTCCTGGTCTCACCTGTTCACTTCCTTCTCCTGTTAGGAAATGTCCCTCATGGGAAAGATTGCATCCCATTTACTAAGCCCTGCATTCTCAAAGAGATAATTCCTTTTTTTCTCATTTTAGACATTTTAAACTCTTTGGCACACACTGGGGTCCCTGACACCTATACATATTTCCTTATTCTGCCCATGGCTGTCAAGGCAGACCAAGCCTCAGCGGCTCAGTGGTGGCCAGGTCTGAAAGCAGCAGACACATGACCCTCCAGTTTTAAAACTGACTTTACTTAAAAGGCTCTGAGAGTTATGGGGCCAACAGAACCTGTCCTCTGCTTAGATGGGTCTGCTCCTATCGCATTTCATCGCATTTACAGAAGAACCTCAGAAAGCATTTTCAGGAGTCTTAGGAGGTGTTGCTGTTGGTTTTCTCTTTGTGCCATGGTCTTCAAGGGAGGCTGAGGTGGACGGATCATTTGAGCTCAGGAGTTCAAGACCAGCCTGAGCAGGAGTGAGACCCTATCTCTACTAAAAATGAAAAACTGAGGCAAGGGGATCACTTGAGCACAAGAGTTTGAGGTTGTTGTGAGCTATGGTGTCATGACACTCTATTGAGGGTGAAAAAGTGAGACTGTGTCTCAAAAAAAAAAAAAAAAATATATATATATATATGTAAAAAACCCCCAAACAACAAAAAGGCAGCATCTGTGCAGGGGCAGAACTGTCTGTGGGCCAGGGTGAGGGGATGACTGCTGTTGTGATTATGTGGTTACACAGAGCATCTCTTCTGTATCAGGCATGGTGACAGCTACTTAATGCTTATTATAACTTAAAATGCCATGAGTGTGACTGATCAGAGACTGGAACCCAAGGCTGGAGCCAAAGCCAGGCTACTTTCTCTGCACCAGCCCTGTGATTGCAAAGATCCCTTTGCAGACTCTGGCGTGCTGCTGGGTGATGCCCCTGAGACCGGCTGCTCTGGTCAGGGGTGGGGAGGTGGCAAGGAGGATGAGGCGTGTTGTCCCGCCTGGTGGTGCTAGAGATGCCACCACAGGGGCAGCCCCTGAAGCAGGTGCCCACACTGCTGAGATGACAATGGGAGTCCACAGGGAAGGGCCACAGGTGGGCAGGGTGGCCTCCCACTTGCCGCCGAGGTCCTGATTGACTGTGACCTTTGGCGGGCCCTGATTTGAGGTTTGTGGGGCACGTGTAGGATGTCACTGCACAGTAGGCACTCCTGGTTCCCGCCCATCCCTGTGGTCTGCCCCATCTCCCCTGCTCTGGCTCAGGGTCTCTCTTGCTGGGTCACCAGGACAGACCTTTCCTAGGCTCTGGGCTTCCGGCCCTTGGGCCTGCAGTCCTTTACCCAGTGCACACGAAGTGCTCTTCTTCACTGTCTCCTCCCCTTTGGTCACCCCTGTTTTCCACATGGTAATGTACAGGTCTCAAAGGGCTCCTGGCCCCAGGCCATGCTGGTCCCCTGCAGCCACCCCGACCCCTGCGGGCTCCCCCATGCCTAGGCTCTGTCTGTACCATGGCTCTGCTCTCTCCATCTGGACACTAGGACCACTTTTTGAAAGCGCACCAGAGGAGGTTCCAGGTGACCCTGCCCCACTGGCTTGGTCACTTGGCTTCTGTGATGGTTTTGTTGGGGAGTGTGCACAGACACTGGTGTCATCCCAGGAGGGTCACAGTGGACACAAGCTTGGTCTGGGGCTTGACAGGCTGAGACCTGCCCCGAGTGTTAGGAGACCTGCTTCTTACGCCCAATTTTACCTCAGAAAGTCCTTTCCCCTCTCTGGGCGTCTATTTCTCACCATTATGTAAAAGACTGGCCTGGAGAGTGGTTCGCCCAGATGTCACTGGGCCCTCACCTGGGAGTCCTTAGATGTGCATTTCTGAGGCCCCACTCGGGGTGTGGCGAGCAGCAATCTGTGTTTTACTGAGCCTGGGAGAAAGGGAGGGCGTCCTGATGTCATCTGGAGCTTGGGAACCACTGGTTCAGGTTTTAAGTCTGATTCTGTGATCTGATCTATGAAGAAGACAGACTGTGCCTGTTACTGATGACATCGGGGACCACAATGGGTGAGAGAGGGGTTCCCACAAAGCAAGCGAAACTCAAGATACGTGGCCGTGGCCGTTCCTTTCAAGCAGCACCTATTCTCATGTTACTTGGATTCCATTTGCTAATTTATTTCAGGGAAAGCTGAAAGGAGACCCGTGGGAAGGTCCTGAAGCCCCCGCAGTGGCTGCATTGGGAATAGTTCCTGGTTGTCCCCGAAAGGCCCTTGGAAAGGCTCCCTTTGGAGGCACCTGGACAGGGAGGCTGAGGCGGCTTTGTGCATCTCAGAGCGGGTACTGTTTTCCCCCTTGGTTCTGGACACAATCGGGCAGTGTGCGCCGCCCCGGCCTCCAGCTGTGGCTGTGTGCCCGGCTCCCTGCCTGAGCCCAAGAAGGAGCACTCTGTTTCAGAGGGAGGCAGACCCAGCTCCTGCTGACAGGTCTGTACCTCACTCGGAGGGAAGGGCTGCTTTCAGTAGGTGTGGTGATGGCAGCCTGAGGTTTGTTGGGTCATTTTTTACAATTGCTTCGGGGCTATGGTGGAATCCCAGAATCAATTTTGGGGAGCTGCTTGGCTCCCAGTGCTCTTGGGAGGGGCATATGGATAGGACTCCTGCCCTCCAGGCTCCTGACTAAGGGGATTGAGGCAGAAAGAAATGACCGTGGGCCAGGACACTGCCAGGTGACCTGCTGGATGGCCTCACATCTGTGATGAAGAATTACTTGCACGACAGGATTGCAAGGAGGAGCCAGTTCTAGTTTCCAGATGAAAGTGTAGGGCCCAGAAAATAGATCCCTGACCCAAATCGCGCAGGAGCCATAGTGCCAAGATGCCAAATTTAGTTGATACATTTATTGATACTTAACCATGCAGCTAAATAATACACTTATTGTGTGAGGGGTTTCTACTTCTAATTATTCTATTTATCTAGTTATTTTATTTATTATAATATATCTAGTTACTCAAATTTTCATAGAAATGCCTTAAAATAGCAATTACTGTCACCATTTTACAGATGAGGAAACTGAGGCCTGCAGGGGCACATTAACTTGCATGCTGTCTCTTGGTGACTAGACCATGGAGGGCTTGAATTGTATCCCACCAGGTGTTTGGATGTATCAATAACATGAAAGCCTGTCCACCATGTTCTTCTAGGAGAAGGACTTGGGGGTGGCCTGGAAGAAACCCGCCCCTGCCCTGGGTCACTGTGTCTGAATTTTCTCCATTCCCAGTTTTTAGGATTCTGCTCCTTTCAGCTCCCCCAATCCCAAGTGATGAGTTTTCTCTGAGTTGGCTATTTTAAATCCTATGAATTAACAGGATAAAACATCAGATAATGCTTTGATGCGATTACAGGTGCACACCCTGAGACTGTTCACCATATAGACTATACTTGGGGTAGAGGTGCTGTATGGAGTGTGAAACCCACTGGTACTTTTGCAGGAGCTAACTTGGGAGGATTCCAGAGAGAAACTGTAACAGAAGATGAAGAAGAGGGCGTTCACTCCATGTGCTCATGAGGTGCAGTGATATGGTCTCCATCCGACAGATGGAGAAATGGGCCCAGAGAGGGTTGCTGAGGGATTGGGTTACCTCCGAGTCATCCATTCAGTCACTGACTTCAATTCCAGGTGGATTCTGAGCATCTTCTCTGTGCCAAGGGCTGTGTTTAAACAGGGGAAGATGGAGACCATCTCTGGCCTCTAGAAACTCACAGTCAAGTGGCAGGGACACAGCAGCTGATGGGCAAACACAAGGTGTAGCACAACAGGTCAAGAACTGTAATTTTGGCCAAGCACTCTAATTGTCATAGGTATAAGGAAAACTGTGGGAGAATACCTTCTGTGTTTCCAGAATAACAGCCTTAACATGTGGCTGGTCTTCGGACTATAAAGCACCTCCAGCCAGAGCTTTGAATTCAAGTCCAGTGAGCAGATGAACACTGCCTACCCGTGGAGTCACATTCCACAGACTGCTCCTGGCAGAGCTGGGCTTGAACCCAGGTATCTCTGGCGGTTCCAACATGAAGTTAGGTGGCCAGAGCTGGAAGAGTGACAGTCATTATCTTCTCAGAGCAGCAAATGACAGGTGGGTGGGTATAGTCTGGTGGGGAGACTGAGGTGGTCTTATGCCAAAACACATGCCCTGAGAGGCTGAGAGCTGCAACCCAGGGTCAAAAGCAGGAGACAGAGGCAGGCTGGCTGACAAGGGATCTTCCCAGATCCCTTGCGAAGGATCTGAGAAGTGTGTGGATTTTGAAGCTGTGTTTAGGGAAGGCCGGGAGAACAGCTATTTCAGAACCAGACTCCGAGTGGGAGGGCTTAGTTCCAGGGAGGTGGATGAGGTAAAGGGAATGTTCCTGGTTGGGGCTGGAGTCTATGGGAAAGCCTGAAGATGTGGCACGCAGGTGTGTGGGCCTAGAGAGCCGATGCTGCAATGGTGGGAATGAAGCCAGAGCAGGCAGTCAGGGTCAAATGCCAGCGTCTGGAGCCCCTGTTAGTGGTCAGGTTCATCAGAGGGTTTAAGGTCACACAGTGAAGGAAACCCCCGTCCTGGGTGGGGGACAGGGCACACGTGCAGGCAGGGATCTTCAGCTTGCCATCTTAATTGGGAGGGAAGCACTTCCTGGGGGAGGCTAGGAGCTGTGTGTCTGGGCATCTCCGGTGGGGCAGGGAGGACGGGAGCCCTTCTCCTACCCCCGCTCCCCTGCTCCGAGTGGCCCAAGCCGTGCCTCTTGGGACTGAAGCCCGCTGGGGGCCTCGCAGGTGTGTTTGCCCCGAACCTGGTGAGGTGAGTGCTCAGGCCTCTGCTCGTGTGGCCTCTGCTCGCCTGTCTTGCCATTTGCGTGCACAGGCAGTGACAGACACCAGCAGGCAGCTGCTCTGAAAGAAGCAAACTTCACCGCAGGGCGGAGGTCAGAGGGTGACAGTGAGGCCGTGGAGGCTGGAGAGGGGCTGGTGTCCACCCCGCGTGTATACGCGCCAGGCGGGGCGGGAACAAGGGTCGGGGGAGCGCGAGGGCCGCGGTCAGGCGACAAGGTGTTAGTGTGCTGCAGTCAGAACGTGCCACTTCTCTGTCACTCAGCAGATGCGTGGTGCTGGGCACGGTGCAGCACCTCCCGTGGCTTCGTTCCCTCACCTGGGAAGTAGCCCTGGTGCAGGTGCCTTGATTAAATGAGGTAGGATGACAAGCTCCATGCCCTCTGCCTGGGGCGGGTAGGTGGTCACTAGGTATTAGCTATTGTGTTTATGAGTGAAATGATTGTTTTTGAACATTAGCTACTCTCTTTTCATTAACGGTAACCCCCGGATCCAAGGTGCCCCGTGGTCCTCAGGACAAAGCCCTCCACAGCAAGCTCAGACCAGCACAGGGCAGAGAGACTGTGCCTGCCTGGGCTGAGAGGCTGTGTCCCTACCTGGGGAGGGGATGTGCTTCAAGAGGGGGTGAGGAGGATGGGCAGCCACCCACTGTTTCAGAGGCGCACGGGAAGAGAAAGAGAGAGAGGGGAGCAAGCCGGTGGTTGGCCTGTGTCCTTTTGGGCCCAGGCTGTGGAGCTAGGGGTGGACTCTCTGTGCTGAGATGAAGGTGACAACAGAAGGAAACTTGGCTGTGGGAAGAGGGGGATTTGCACTCATGTGCCTGAGATGAGATCTCATGAGCCTGAGATGCAGTGTGGGTGGTTGTTTCCTAGCGAGGTGTTAGGGGCTGAACTGTGTCCCCTCAAAACACATATATGTCTAAACCCTAAACCCCAGTATGTGGGAGTGGGTCTTTGAAAAGGTAATTAAATTCACAGGAGGCCTTTAGGGATGGCCCTAGTCCCATGTGACTGGTGACCTTACAAGAAGGTCAGATTGGCCCTTGGGGACCCTGGACACATGGGGGAGGCCAGGGCTGTGAGCAGGAGGGAAAACGGGGTGAGGACACAGCGAGAAGGGGGGTATTGCAAGCCAAGGAGGGAGGCCTCAGAGGAAACCAGCCATGCTACACCCTGATGTTTGTTGGATGTGAGCTGTGAGAAAATAAATGTCTGTTTAAGCCATCCAGTCTTGGTATTTTGTTGCAGAAACCCCAGAAAATGAATACAACAGGCTAGGCAACACCCCCAAGGACTGATGTCTGTGCAGGGGCACCTGTGCCTGTGGCTGCTGGTGGGAGTGACCTGGCGCATCTGGTCTGCTGGCCCCTCTGGGAAGCCTGCCATTGTCCACTCAGGAGAACAAGGGGCCCCACCCGCTGCGCAGCCTCTCTGAGGGCACCTGTCACCTGGCGCTGCTTTTGTAAATGGCTCTGCTCCTGTACTGTTTGGTAGCTGCTCAGAGGGACCACATCATATTCTCTGAGCTTTGCCCACTGCCACCTGTCCTTCTCATCCCTTCACCTATTACGTTAGCCATTTTCTACAGGCCTCACCATCTTCTCCTGTTGAGTAGGATTGACCTGCTGGTTTTGGCTGTTTCTCCCCGCTGGTGTGCCAGCTGTGTGTGGCTGGGCAATTTGATCCATTTTGTCCCTGTTGCATGACCAGTGTCTAGGACAGGGCCTGAGAGCTAGGAGTCATGCTATGCATTTTTGTTACTGAAAAGATAAATGAGAAATAATGGCACGTATTTCTCTGCCACTGCTGGGAATTCTGCTCTCCCCGAGGGAAGGTCCTGCAATTTGGATGTGCCATTTATTCTCTCTGTAAGACACATACCTCAGCGTGTTCCCCCAAATAAGGTGGTTTGGAGTGTATACGATGAGTGTTTCTGAAAGCTTCCGTGGGCATGCTGTTCAGAAAGGCGAATCAATGGTGTGCTAGCCTGAAAGCTCTGGTTACAATGGGTGGCATCCATGTGTTGTTTAATTAGCATTATGTGTCCCAGGCCTAGGGAACTGCCCTGCAGTCAAGATGTGGATGGCCTGCACTCTACCATGCATCATCACTCAGCCATCCCCCAGCAGGTCAGCAGTGGCCAAGCCAGTCACATGCTTGTTGGATGAATAAGGGTTCTGGTGTTGCCTTCTTCTGTGCTACTTCCCTCTGAGTAGTCAAGAGTTTTTCCTCAAACCCTTTTTAGTTTGATATTCCAGGTGGGATAAGGAATTGAAAAGGGGTCATTTAGAGAACAAGAACCCAAGGAAATGAGCAGTCTCTGCCACTTGGGCTTTAGCCCCACAATGGGGGGCCTGTCTGGAACAGTGGTGTGTGCCCTTGAAGTGATTTCTACTGCCCCACTGACAAGCTGGGTGCCCTTGGAAAATCACTCCACCTCTCTGTGCCTCTTTCCTCATCTGTCAGGAAAGGATAACATCTACCCTGAAGCCAAGTTTTTGCAGGCAAAGTGGTAGCTACATAGTAGATGCTCAGTAAATGTTGGTGTTCTCCTCCCTTCCTGGAGGGATCACTGCAATTCAGGATTTAGGGTCGGAGGACAGGGATGAAAATCTCAGATGAGTGGATTTGTCATTGATGACAAAAATTTGTCATTTTTATCCTATTATTTAATGAACAGTTCTGATACATCACTTCCAGGCAGTCTGGAAGTCACCTCTTCTAGGTAAATACCAACAGAGGCTAGATCCTGAGCACAAGCAATGGGTACCCCAAAAATGTCTGGGGAGCTTTGCTGGAGCTGGAAACTTCCAGATCTCAAAACTTCTGCTGCTGTTGTGGGAGGGTCATTTTTCTCTTTGAAAATGAGAAAAATGTGTTTTCTTACTTATTAGGGGCCTCCCACCTCCTCCTGCACCTAGAGGGGGCAGTGACATGTGTTGAAAGGTACCAGACCAGACTAGAGGGTTGAAAGTTGCCTGAACCCAGATCTGGGATGGTAGTGGCTGATGATGCCCAGGTTCCCTTTTCAGTTGGCTTTGACTTCTTTTGTTTTTCTTAGAGGATTTTATAAGTTGTGTTTGTTCATGCACTTATTCATTCAATGAGTTCTTTCTTCTTACATGTATGTCTACAGCATGCATTGAAAACAATGTTTTATGTGTTACTGTAAAATTGGAACTAGCCACTGGGTAGTTGGAGAAGGGAACGATCAAATGGTGACAGGGTAGGGAAAGGTTTAGAAGAGGAGGTGATATTAGAGATGGAACTTGAAGATTGAACAGGAGTTTGCCTGAGGTGAATAGTCACTCCAGCCAGAGAGAATGGGGGAATACAAGTATTGCAAAGAAAAAAAAAGTACTGCAAGGATTAAATGATGTAACAGATCTCAGTGTTTAGGGGCATTGATGCCAACTGTGATACAATGACTGTGCACTTTTTGCCGTGTGTGGAAGTATTGATATATAGGTGTGCTTATGGGCTTGGGGGAAGGGTGTGTGTGCAGGGGGTGGGTTTAGGAGGAGATGGATGGGGGAGTAGGCAGAGTCCAGCATGAAAAGGCTTCATGTATCTAATGTCACTGGACCTTTCAGAGGATAGGGTCCTAATCTGAGTCAGGAAACAACGGGTGGCTACATAAAGCTGTCACACAGCAAAGAGCCCTTCAGAACTTCAGTGGTAGCTCGCCACTGTCACCTTGGACTGCTTCGAGTTTCTTTGAAATCCAGTGCTTGCTTAGGCAGCTTGATCTCTTCTTTCTTCCTTACGTGGCCCCTCCAGGACAGCTAAGTACTGGGTTGAGGTCGACAAGGAGTAAAACCTACCCTAGGCTTTGAAGTAGTTTGTAATCTTGCAGGATGAAAAGGGAGGCAGGGAGAGTGTCATGCTCTGGGCATTTCCCGAGAACCATCTGCGGTCACAGCTACCATTCTCATTCTTGCATTTACTTTTTTCCTATTCAGTTGGGTTCGTATTTGCAAAAAGACAAGTTACTACTCAAGCCTTATTAAGCCATTCACTCAGCAAGGATTTACGTTCCAGGAACTATTCCAGCCCCTTTGAGTTCAGAACAAGGGATGATTACTCAATGACAACAAATTCATCCATTCTTGCTGACGATGAAATTAGTTATCTCCCTGAACCTCAGTTTCCCATCTGCAAAACATGCATAGTAATTCTTACTTAGTCATATAACATTAAAATGAGATGAAAGGCACAGGGAAGCATCTGGCTCATAGGAGGCGAGAAATATGTTTGTGTTCTTACCTTGTACGTAAACGTTGTCTCTGAGACATTGTTTTATTCTGTTCAGAGGAAGGAGGGTGTGGTTCCCCTTTCCACCAGCAGATGGCACCAAGCAACACCTCTGCCTGGAACCAAGGCCGTACTGTGACCCAGCCTCCACCCCATCTAGCCCCCTTCCTCCCCTGCTCTGGAGGCTTCAGTCATTCCAGGTCCCAGGCAGAAAGTCACACAAAACACTCTGTTTTTGTCAGCAGATTCCTGGAAGGTCATGCTGAATGATGAATGCTGCTGGATAGGATTGGAGTTTTTTGTTTTTTGGGGTTTTTTTTCTTTCTTTCTCTCTCTTTTTTTTTTCTTGGTCTCCCATGAATTGCATCACTGGGCAGCCTCTTGGCTTTATTTGTCAGACTCCTGTGGTTTTTAGACCTTTCCCAATTGTTTTGTATCTGCTTCCTCTCCAGGCCCTTTCTGGCCAAGACAGGATGTTCAGGGTTGGCGGTGGTCAGGGAACTGGCTATGATCCAGCACATTGCACAGACACTCCCTCTGCCCACCCTCTTCCCGGCTCCCAGAGCCTGCACAGATTGTGAAACAGAGACCTGCTGCACTGCTGTGATCCTCAGGTGACAGTCTCTCTGCCCTGATTTCCAGATAAGGAGAGCCTTGCCTGGCAGAGAAATGGGTCTTATCTTCAAAGCTGGGTTTCCATCAGGGTCAGGAGTTCTGAAAATCCTGGGGTCTGGCATACCCTTCTCTCTTCTGATTGCATGAACTCTGGTCATGCTATTTTTAACTTTGCCAGCTCTTTAACCATCTAAATTGGACAGCTATTTTGTTTTTTGCATGTATCTTAAGATGGTTTCAATTTAACATTCTGGCCCTTTGTCCCACTAAAAGGTATCATAAGAATATGAGCCCAGCCATCCAGAGGCATGATTAATACACAAGGTCTGACAATTAAGTTCACAGACTTGCCACCCTGCACTTACATTGGTAGCACTGTACAAACAACTCAGTTGGTTTCATGACCTTCGTATATCAGTGTCTTACAGCTGTATTCACGTTAATGTGTGACAGTGTCTTGCTGAGTGGTGTTCATTATTGTTGTTGCATGTTTTTATGATGCCAGGTCTGATGACCATTCCAGTAAAAGAGTTCCAAAATCACTGTGAAGGTGGACTAAGCATTGGTGTCAGTGCACAGCTTCCCCAGGGGACTACCCCAAAGGTGACTGTAGTGATGTTCAGCAATGAGGTATGTAGCACTTTTCCTAGAATGAGTTTGCAAATGTAATTGTCAGAACTTGTATATGATACAAGGAGGTATCTTTGTCCTCTGCCCATCACCTTTACTATTTCCCAGGCAGTAAGAGTAATTAAGTGTACAGAGATCAATAAAAATGGACCCTATCTTCAAGCAGCCCCTGGTGAGGGGGTAGGAGTGAGATGACAGACACAGATAGGGTCCCTGGGTTGTCCTTCCATGGAATAGAATGGTCCAGGCCTGGAGATGGATGTAGAAGGGGATCTGCCTCTCATCAGCCCTGGTGGGGAATTGGGAATTTGTGACTGTCCCAGCAACTTTAGGATCTGGTATTGGCTCTGAGAGGGGAGATCTTACCATCAGGGAACCTGGCAAGAGCTTATTCGACTTGAAATTATAGCTTCAGCCTGTTCGTTTTGAGCTGTGTGTGCCCATTGGTCATCAGGCAGAGAAAAGAGTTACTGATAGCAGGAGTTGCTAAGCCTGCTTAGCCCTGCCACTTCATAAAACTTTATGACAAGGGCAGGGAGAGAGGTGCTTGGCATTAAGATGATCCCATGGGTATCTCCTGGCATCCTGTACTCGAGTCTAATAGAATAGGCAGGCTCTGCAGTTAAGGCCTGGGACCTAGGGCCTCTGGACTCAGATGGAGATCTGAGTGCTGTGTCCCCCAGGAAATCTGCATAGAGCAGCATGCCAGCCAGCTGCCAAGGGGTGGAGGTAGGGAGATTTAGCATGTTTGGTGGAAGAGGGAGATGGTGAGTTTCAGATGCCACCTTGGGACCAATCCAGTGGTTCATCCTACTGTTCTCTCTCTTCCACATTTCTCCAGAAAGTATGAGCAACCAGAGTCTCAAAGAAGCTGTGCTTAAAATAGTGAACTTAGTAGGAGAATCAGGGCATTTCAGTGGGGAAGGGGCAGGGTGTAACAGACAGTATCAGTGCCCTCTGAGCTCCCCTTCAGCTGATGGTTCATTCTTGGCTTATGGCTGCTCCCTACCCATTGAATTGTCTTGGGTAATAAGTGCTGCTTTTGGAAATGTTTGGAAGGTTTTTGTCTTCCCCTTGGGAATAGCTTGTAGCCATCATTGACTTAGTATGGGGACACAGAAGGCCCTCACTTCAAGGAGAGCCAACTCTTAGTTCCTGCTCCACAGAGACTTCAGTTAAGCCTGCACCTTTGCTTGGCTTTTCTCACTGCCCTACCCTGCTTCCCCCTCCTTCTCCAGGGTCCCCCTGAGAACACTACCTCAATAATTCACTTGCACAAGAACCCTATCTTAGCTTTTCTTCTAGAGAGCTTGACCTAAGATAAATATGCTTTGGGAACACAGGAGGAGGAGCTTATTTTGTCTGCAGCTCAGGAGTCTTCCTGGAGTACATCTTGAAGCTTTGAACAGCAATTTGACTGTGGGAAAGGACATTCCAAGGAGGGTACAGAGGTTGTGTACCCTGCCTTAGGAAATAATAACAAGATGGTTTGTTTGGCTGGAGTGCTAAGTTTATGGGGCTAGGGTGGGCTATGAGTGGCAGGAGAAGTAGGTTGGCACCAATTACCTGGGCTTTAAGTTTAAATCTAAAACAGCCCTGCCTTTAGTGCTTCTCTGGCTCTGTTGTAATTGGCTCAGAACCGAGGGGCCACCACTTAGGAATTAATTGGGATGTGAAAAGCATCTTATGTTATATTCCAAGTCAATGGCAGAGTTAGGCTATGTCTCAGTTTGGGCTACTATCACAAAGTACCACAAACTGAGTGGCCTCTAATCAACAGAAATTTATTACTCACAGTTCTAGAGGATGAAAATCTGAGATCCAGGTGACAGCTTAGTTGGATTCTGGTGAAGGCCTTCTTCTGCATTGCAGGTTTCTGATGTCTTGTATCTTTGGTGAGAAGAGAGTAAGTTAGCACTCTGTCCTCTTCCTACAATGGCACTAATCACATTTCTTCTTAAGAGTTACTGACGATCAGTAGTAATTCAGATTCATCTCAGACATGTATTTACTTTTGTTTGAACTTACTATGTGAAGCATAACTCCCATGTTATAGATAACGAAATGGAGAAACCCAGTGTTTTTCCACTTTATTACTACAGTACATTTTCCCCTATATCATTTAGTTTCTGTTGCATAACAAACCACCCTAAAACTCAGTGGATTAAAGCAACAGCCATTTATTTATTTATTTTAGGATTTTGTGGGTTGGGCTCAGCTGGATGGTTTTTTGTCCATCTTGGCTGAGCTTACCTGATTTGTGGTTACTAGTTGGTAAGACAGTTCTGTGAGTCTGCTTAGGGCTGAGGTAAGGGAGGATAACTGGGCTATGTGTCTCTCATTATTCAACCTAGGCTCTTTCATGCAGGAGCCATCATGGGGTTCCAAGAGCAGCAAGTCAAGACAAGCTTCCACATGTAAGTGCTATCAAGCCTCTGTTGTATCACACCCAGCTCCAGCCAAACTGCAACCAAAAAATAGCTGGGCGTTGTGGCGGGCGCCTGTAGTCCCAGCTGCTTGGGAGGCTGAGGCAAGAGAATCATGTAAGCCCAAGAGTTAGAGGTTGCTGTGAGCCGTGCGACGTCATAGCACTCTACCTGATGGCGATACAGTGAGGCTCTATCTCTACAAAAAAAAAAAAAAAAAAATTGTATATATGTTAATTTGGAAATTTTGGAAAATACAGAAAAATTTAAAGGAGGAAAAAATTCACCTGTAATGCACCATTTGGAGATAATCACTGTTGACATTTTAGTGTATTTCTCCCTTATTTGTCTTATGAGAATAGGAATGAGAGAGTGCATGACTGTGTGTGCATATACATGAGTAATAGTATGTTTTAAAAGAGTGGTATCAATCAGCCAACCTTTTTTGATGAATATCATTTTCCCACATCATCAAATAAATCTTGAAAATATGATACTTCTTAATACTTAATCCTAGCTCCCCACTATCTTTAACCCTACCCTCATTTTTAACTTTCTTTATTTTTTTTATTTTTATTTTTTTTTTACTGTTTAGGTTGGTTTCACTTCTTCTTCTTCTTCTTCTTCTTTTTTTTTTTTTTGGTTCTTAGAAGTAACATTATAGTGAATATTCTGGAATAAAAAGTCTTTTGCTACATTTCTGATGATTTTCCTAGGATAGATTCCCAGAAGTGAATTAGAGGATCAAAGTGGGGCTTTTGATACATATTGAGAAATTGCTTTCCTGGAATTTGCTCTCTCACAGCACTGAGGGAAAGGGCCTACATTATGGAACTCTCAAGGGCTCTAAGTATTATCTTATAAAAAAAAAGATCAATTAGGTAAAAAGTGGTATCTTTATTTAATTCACTTTCCTAGTTACCCGTAAGGCTAAACTATGGCAATGCTTCTTGGACACTTACGTGTCTTTTGTGAATGTCCATTTTTTTATAGAAAAGATAGGTATTTTAAACCAATTTGTATGATTCACTCTGAGTTAATGTCACAAACATATTGTCTTACAAGTTACAAGTATTTTCCCCGTTAGGTTTTCATTGGTCTTCAATTTTGTTTAGAAATTTTTTTTTGGGGGGGGGCATATAAAGATTTAAAACTTTCCTTTGTAAAATTTATTTTCCTTTCTTTTTTTGTGTGTGTGTGACATTCATTGCTTTTATGCTTATAATGTTATTCTTGATCCATGTTTTAAAAGTATATAAAATGTAGTGGCTTTGCCACTTAGCAGAACAATGTTGGGAAAGGTTGTCTGTCCTTGGAAGCAGGATTGACAGGTGGAGAAGATTCTCCTGTGTGACATTTTTCCCTCCAGCAGAGGTTGGGTAAACTGCCTCCAGGGTCCCTATTTAACTGACACAAGGTTGATCAGCAAAGACCCCGTGGAGCTGGGCAGTGTTGCTGTCAGCACATTTATGCCCACGACTTTTCTTCTTACTTTGACCCTTTTCTCTCATCATCCTGACCCTGAGCTCATCTTTGTGAATTTTACAACCTGACTTGATTTATTACCAGGCACCCCAAAGGCTCATGCCACGTAGTTTTGTGTCTTCCCATGATGTGAGGCTGGCTTGTGACAGTGAGCTGCTTTGTGGCATTGCTGTGAGGCAGTGGCATTTGTAACAATCCTTGTGAAGTAACAGAACTTTGTTTCCTGGTGAAGTTTGCCTCTGAAAGGGAGTTGTCATCTTGCACTAATGATAGAAATACAACTGGTGTTGAAGGTCCTCCTCTACACTGATGGAGGTCTGAGTTTGATTTCACAGCTGAAGCTAAGAGAGAAAAAGACCATGGTAGAATTCAGAGCCATTCGGAACTAGGTTCACATTCCTTCTCGCCACTTACTATGTGGCGTTGAGAAGTCATTTAGCCTCCCTGAACTTCCACTTCCTAATCATCGGCAGAAATCACAGTCATGATGTCCCTCTCCTGGAGAACTGTCCCACGTGGTTGACTCATACCAGTTGGCAGCTAGCACTTTTATCTGGAAAAAGACAAGTGATCTAAGTGATAGTATTAGTGATTGTGGCAATTTGTGAAAATTTCAGGAATAACCTTTGGGAATGTAAGGAATCTATTACTGAGCTTTTTGAGGAACATGAAGTGATGGGTTAGTGGAGAGAGAAAAACACAAGGTAAGTTCTGCACCCCTCTGTAGGCATTGCTATTGGTATTGAAGCGCGTTGATACCCGCTGGAGTAGAAGGGGAGCAGAAGACTTTGAAAGGCAGGGGAAGGTCTCTTGGGAGCTGAAATGCCCAGAGGTATGAGTTCTGTCCTCTTTACTATTGGCACTGCTTTGGGGGAGGTTTGAGAAGCTCCGGATAATGTGAGGAGCTTCCCCAAAGGGAGGAGAGAAGTCACTGGACAGCTACACGACATTGCTCAGAGGGGCAGTTTCCTCCCCAGGGGGATCTCCAGTCGCTAGGTTGGCACAGGTGTGATGTCTTTAGCTCACAGCATTTTTATAAACACCTTGTGTAATCACTGCTGCTATTTTCAGATTGTTCTCCAGCTACTTGGTAGAGTTGCATGTCTTACACCCTTGAAGTGGGGTATGGCCTTGGGGCTTGTTGTGGACAGTAGCATGTGGGCAGAAGTACTAGGTGTCCTGTCTGAGCAGAAGCCTTCAGGGCCAGTGTCTGATGGGCCCTCTTGCTTCAGCCATTGTGGAGAGAGGGACTGGAACATCTCTCACCCTGGGTCCCTGAATGGGAACTTACTAACGGGGTGGTCTCTGACAAGCCTCTTCCTTGCGTGGAGTCTGTTCACCTCATCTGGAAGACGTGCTGCCCTGAATGAGCAAGAACATGGAACGGGCTTGCTGGGACTGAAAATGAGACACATAATCATAAAATCAGGAATGACATCCGTGTGTGTGGATGAGCCGAGACAGGGTCTGCATGGCATAGCATGATTTCTGAACAAATATAATAAGTGCAGAGAAGCGATAGATGGATGGTCTCCATTCAGGTTAGGACTTAAAAAGTTCACCCTAGGCCCATGCTGGTTAGGAGAGGTTGCGTAGGTGACAAGGACTTCTTGATCAGGTGAAATCCTGGCATTGAGAGTCACCCTTTGACGGTTATGCCAGGCACGCAGGGTTCATTTGCCCATCTCACGGGGCATGCCTGTGCATGAACAGCTCTCTGCTAATGTGCCATCACACGGACTGATCACAAGACCGAGCCCTCCACTTACTACTGACAGTGCAGGAACAAAGAAATCAACCATTGCGCTTCAAAAATTCCCTAATGACTACAACATTTTGGCTTGCTGAGCATAACTGAATTAATTCATGATTTTCCCAGAACAGGAATTGAATCCACCGATTTATGGCTTTGTAGTGCTTGTTTTGGAGATGTGTCAATTCATTCCATTCATTCTGGGAGAAGATAGTTGTGAGCCAGTTTTTTGCACCTCACCTGCACAGTTAAACCTGGGTGGTCCTTTGCTCCAGTTGAATAGATTAAACTGTTCCTTGTATGCAAGAATCTGTAAGCTGAAACATTACAGCTAACTGCTAGTCTACACCCTACACCGTGAAGTATCAGCTTTATTAGTTCCATTCCTGAAGACATTGTGCAATAATGAAAAGCACATTGTGTAACCAAGGTATGGCATATTTCAACGCACACATTTCCAAATGATCTTGGTTTTCTGTAAATTACTCAGGAACAATGGAGTTAACTGAAGTATTATTGACTCAAAACAACATTGCTATTATTCACTTAATACAAAGCCCACATGAGATGCCTCTGGTATATAAAGTACATTATGGGTAATTGTGCAATTGCTAAACTTTTCTGAAGCATTATGTAATTCAGCAAAGGGAAGCATCAGTAAACCTAGATTTTAATTAAGGCTTTTCGTAAACAGAAGGGGGAATACATTGTTATTTGGTAAATGAGAGGGAAAAAACTTAAAAGTTGACAAAGTTTGCAGTTGGCTCTTAGTTGCTCCCTTTTTTGTAGTTTGTTGCTCTATTTGAGAGAGATCGTGGGGGAAATAATGAATGAAAATTTTGTGAGCAAAAGTGATACTTCTCTAGGTGATGAAGAATGTGGTTTTCTGAGGTCATTCTGTTGACAGGATAAACAAGGCAAAGGTTTGTTAAAAAAACAGAAACAAACAAAAAACTCAATTCTGACTAGGCAGAATTTTGGGAGGAGATTGACAAGGAAGATCAGAGGAAATCATGATTGTTTAATTAAAAAAAATGACCAGCCCTTCTGGTATTTTACTTTTTAATCTCTTTTTAATAAACTGTTGGGAGCTCACAGCTAGAAGCAACTTTATAAGCATTTTAATCCTCCCTGACATTGGACTTCTTTTACAGCATACCTGACTCCACCGTCTTCTGACCTTGACTTGAAGTGTGGTGGTGGGGAGCCAGGACTCTTTATGGGAACTCATTCCTTCCCAGCGCAGCTCTCTTTGACTGCTAATCTCTTTCTCTCTCCCTCCCTTCTTTTCTCCTTGCGTTCTCCTTGGTCCTGACTCTTCTTGTGCACCCCTGCCATTCTCCCTGTGGGTTTCACGTCCCTGTCTCATTTTTCCACGTGACAGCGGCGTCTGATAGCTTTCCTTTGTCCCTCCAGGGTCTTGTTCTACCTTGTCTGCTCTGCTGTCTGCCCTGGGAGGCTGACCTGTGTGGAGTTCTTCCTCCCTGGGGTCCTGCGTGTTCTGACTTCCACTTCCACTTGGCCAAAGAAGTGTCCCTGCAGGAGACTGAAGGGAGGGAGGAGACTGAGTCCAGCGATGTCCATGTTCCCTGGGTTTCCACTGTGGACTTGTCCCTGGTTTGCTTTGTCCTTTAACTGGTTGTTACTGTTTCCTTCAAGGAGATCTTCTCTCTGCACAACTTTCTTTTGATTTTGGTAACTACCTCCTTTCCATCCTTCCATGCCGAATTCGAGATAACCTCCTTATCCGATTGGCTCCCCTACCATGGGACCATTGTACTTAGGCCCTTTTTGAACAAACCTTCCTCTAATTAACCCAATTCCCTAAAGCCATCTGTTTCCAGTTGGGACCCCTCCAGAGAGACAATAGCCCTCTGGATTATTCTGAAACAGCTCTGTGCACCCACGCTAGCCTCCCTTCTCCAGGAGAAGGACCTGAGATGTCTCAGTTGTGCTGAATATGACCTGGCTTTAAGAACTCTTCTGTCTCTGAGGTGTCCCAGTTAGGCAATTTCCCTTATGAAGTATGGTCTGAACTGAAAGCAGCGGTCCTCAGGTTAAGACAATCAAAGCTGGACACCAGTTAATGTGGTAGGGACAGACTTTAATCTGTAACATATCATCACAACAGGGAAAAGAATCTGGCAGCAACTGAATTGGCCTTCACTCTGTGCAGAGGTGACTGGCCACTTTAGAGAGAGGAAGGCAGCCACGGGCTGGAGGGGCTGATGGGCCCAGAGACTCAGGGAAGTAAAAAATTACAAAAAGGGGGTAGGCGGTTTGATCCACAGGAGACCCCTGGGGGTGTGCTAACTGGTGCTGGTCCAGGTTAGGCAGGGAGTGGGGACACTAGGTGTTGGCTGGGACAAATGCAAATTCTTCTGGTAGCCTTGAGTTCTTGGCCTTGATTGTTTTAACACCTAGCGTCATCCTAAGGATGTGGCTTTGGGTCTTTAGAAAGCAAGTTTGTGTTTGTTCAAGTCTTTATAGGCCAAAGTCTAGGCCTCATTGAGGGTAGGGCTCCGAGGTGCCTGGCTGGACTACAGTTGGGGACAGAAGCTTTGTCAGGGGTCAGTGCAGAGCACAGCAGGGCTCTCCTGTGCCTCTGGGGACCATAGCAGCCAGGAACATGTGGGGCTCCTTGGACACCCCTGGCACCTTGGCAGCACCTGGGGCTGTGGTCACAGCTCTGTGATGTGAGGCCACCAGCCAGACCTTGGCTCCCGTCTCAGTGCACCAAGGCCTAGACGTGCCATCAACTCTCAGTCTGTAAAGCTGAGTCTGCAAAAATGCCGCCCCGGCCCCTAGCTTGGTTCAGAGAGTGAAATGAGCCTATGTGTGTGGAACTCCTCTGCAAACCGCCAAGGGACACGTGGATTTGTTATTATCATTATTAGGCCCCCCCTTTTCCTCTTTTTCTTCTTCCTCCTTTTCTCTGCTCTTTGTTCCCTCTTTCTGCCTCCCTCCCCTCCCTGCCTCTCCCCTGTGCCTCCCCATCTTCAGGCAGCAGTGCAATGGTGAGATCTGCCTCCCACCCTTGTCTCCTGACCCCTCCACAACTGCCCCTCCAGGCCAGGCCTAGCACCACTTTCCCAACCCCTCCCAGGACCACCCGGTGAGAACCATGCTCCCTTTTCCTGCGGGAATGTTTCTTCCTCCTGAAACATTTTCTCAGCTCTCAGAAAGTTGGAGATAGAAAGCATCTTAGTTAAATCTGGTTCTAATTTTTTTTTTTAATAGACAAGTTGAATTTTGGAGAGGGAAAGTGATTTGCCCAAATTTACTGAGCAAGTCAGGGATGTGGTCAGAACCCAGAGTAAGCGCTCAGCCCTCCCAGGCGTGGGACGGCTGTGTGGACACCCTTCCATCTCTGGTGATCTGGCCCCATCCCATTGTGGGTCGTGCTCTTTCCCCATTCTGTGAGCTGTCAGAAGGGAGAGCCTCTGTCTCTTCTAAGTTCTCCCTGTAGCCACCCTTCCTGACACAAGGATGCTCATGACATGAATGACCACTGAATTAAAACCAGAGAGGGGACTGAAGCCTCTGTCTGAGGGATGAAGATGAGCATTCATCTTCTCCCTCCCTTCTCACCTCCGCAGATACTCCCGGATGCTTTTCTTATCCAGGGCCAAGATGGGGGATTATCACTTTCCCCATTAACTTAAGTGAATGTTTTTGAGATCCCTTGTATCTAACTGGCAAGTTCTGCTGAATAGAGGCTTTGTAACACTGTCTTAAATTAAAACAGCTCAGGAGTACATGAAAGTGGAACATTCAGTTGCTAGTAAGTGACTTCCTTGGCTTATTGCAGTGGGAAAAGTTAGCTGACAAGAGTGAATCTTCAAGGAATTAATTTATAACACTACATGTTTAACACTGCAGCCTCAGCTGAAAGAGCCAGAGAGTCAGAGGAAATGCTGAGTGTCGGGAAGGTTACTGATAGTCTTTGCAAGGCAGACCCTACGAATCAGTTCTTGTAACACTGGATTCTTGTGCCGAGTAGGGAATATGGCCCTTGGGGTAATGAATCTGCCAAAGGAGCTCCTCTTCCTGCAAGGTAGCATCTTGCCTCCTGAGGTTCTGTGGGTGACTTTCAGATGGCAGGGCAGGTGTCTTGGTGCCTCCTTCTAGGGCCATTGTGAGCCGTGCAGCCAATTGGATCCTCATCATGCCATCAAGTCCTTCATGTTTCTCAAGGAGCACATAAGCCACTGAAATAATACCTGTGGTTGTGTCATGCAGGAGAGCACATTCTTTTTTTTTTTTTAAACCATGACAGCAGACACTGACCCCACACTTGTGTCTCCATTTCTTAATGTGGAATATTCAGTGCTGAGGTGCCATATTGGCCTGGCAGTGTGCAGGAAGAATCAGGGGCAGGGCGGGGTATTTTGAAGAGTCATGCAGACCGGGTTTGAGCCAGGGCTCTGCCCTTTGCTTGCTGGATGCCTTATGCACATTTGCTTCACTGAGGCTCAATTTCTCACCTGGGAAATGACAACAAACATTTACCTTGAGGGCTAATGTATGTAGTGACAGGGGGTAATCTCTGATTATAGCTGTGCCAGTATCCAGTGATGATGGTGGTGGTGTCATAATAATGATGGGCACATCACCATGTTACAGGGCTGTGGTATCAATGGGGCTTTTTCTTCCAGTTCAGCGTTTTGGGGTACATGCTTCTTCCCTGTGATTGGGTGGTAGAACCCAACACGAGAGCATGGCGTGGTTTCATGGCTGGGAGGGATCATGATGAGCCTTTTGTCCAGCCTTCTACTGCTACTTGAATACATGTAAATTGCTTCACCCGCTCCTGATGGGGCATTTGCTAACTTACTGTCCTCTGGGGTTTAGTTTAGTAACCTGGAAATGGGGTTGATACCGTCTAGTGGTGAGATTGTTGTGGGAGTGGGTGGTCACGGTCCTACCTGCCTTAAGAGAGCAGCTAAGTAAATGTATTTCCTTTCTGTTTCCTTCTTTTTTCCTCCCGCAGAAGCTGCTTGTTTTGTCTTTGCTCAACTTTTTTTTGAGCAAGTTCTGCCTCCCTGGGGCTTTTATCCTTTGTTCTCAGCCTCCTTCTCTGTGGCCACAAGGGTGGTCTGAGTCTTTCCTAAGACATCCCTGCAGACCGAAGGCAGCTGTTGCTCATGCCCTGCAGTGTCCCTAGTTCCTCTGGCCACTCCTTATCATCACAGCAGGACCTCCACAGCTGACCAGCTCCCTACACTGACCATCCCCTTAAGTGGGTCTCATTTTCATAGGCTGGACGTACACCACATGTACGTATCGGTGCGGTGGGCCTAGTTCCTTATGTTGTCCATCTCTCTTGTTGACCAGACTGTTATAGTCCCTTGGGTGCTCAACTTACAGAAGTTCTACTGTTCATGGGTTTCAGACACCTCTCCCTATTCGTTCTTTTCTGAGTGTGTGTCTACTTCCTTCTTAAACTGTGGCACCCATGAGGATCAGAGCCGGACGTGAATTTAGAGAATATCCTACCTCATCCTTTAGTTCAGTTTTGCTCTTGGAGAAAATGAGCCCCATGGTGAGGAGGATGGATACAACAAGTCCTGCCTCGGGCAGGGGCGTGTCCTCAGGTGAGTGTGTCCTGACCTCTGTGGCAGCAGCTCTGGGGAGCTTTTGGCAGCAGCTTTTATATTTTAATTATGGTATTTCCCCACTTCTGTTAGAAAAGGATCCAGATTGCAGCAAAGGGTTTTATTTATTTATTTATTTTTGGTGGGGGAGTGTTATAAGAGTATCTGGATTCTTCTAGAAAATTCTTGTCTGATAACATTTTACACCCAACACCAGTTGTTCCTTAGCACAACCACTTGAAATTTGGATGAGAATCCACTCTTTGAATGCAGCTCAGCTGTTCCGCAGAAGCAGGGAGTTGATTATTTTTATTGCACATGGCGGCAGGGCTGGTGGAGAAGGCAGGGTTCCCCTGTAAGCTGTATCTCATAGTAATATTAATATATGGTAGTGGAACTGCAGGTAAATTATTCCACCTTTCTGAGCCTCAATTTCCTCTTTTTAAAATGAGGGTAATGACCTTTTTGTTACCTAATACTAATGGATGGTTGGAAGGTAATGTGAAAATAATGTACCGAAGAACTTTTGTTGGAAGATAATGTGAAAATAATGTACCAAAGAACTCTTTGAACTACAAAGCATGACACACAAGCACATGTTCCTGCAATCTAGACTGAATTAATTTCCTTCTGCCCCATGACCTTCAGTGAATTCTTAGCCATCTTGGTCACCTGAGGTGCTTTGCCAAGGTTGGTGTCTGTCTAAGTCTATTGTACTGGTTTTTCCTTTTCTCAAGGTCATGTTCAAAGGCCCAGTTTTCCTGAATGTCTTCTTTGATGACATGCGTCCATGGTGAGTTTTCTGTCCTTTGAGCCTCGTCCTACTGTATGTTCATGTTATATCTCTTCTCCACCTGTCTCCAGCAAATTCTGCTAACATCAGGTCTTGTGAGTCTCTTCATTCAAATCTCCTTTTCATCTCACAAATACATGAAAATAGAGACCAAAAAGCAAGAGATAAAAGTTGAGAAGGTGTTAAGAGTCTCCTTAAACTTATAATTCTTCAATTATAATGAGGTTAAATGTTTTCCATAGGTTAACTGACCATTTGAGTTCCTTTTTATTTTACTGTGTGTGCGGGTTTTTTATTGTTGGTAATTGTTTTTTATTTGTATCTTTCTCCCTTGCCTTGGTGCTTTGGGTACTTATTTTTCTAATTAAGTTACATAATGTTAAATGTTAGATTTTTTTGCTTTATGCTTGCTTTTTGTCTTTGGTAAAATACTTTGGGGAAGAGAGCACCTCTTATTTATGAACATTATGTAAATATTCTTCATTTCTATTTAAATATTTTTATTAAAAAATCAGTTCTTTAAATCATCTAGAGTTTAGCTTATTGAAGGTAAGTTAGGGGTCTAGTGTGGTATTTTTTTTCCTATATGGCTAGCAAGGAGTTTCATTGCCATTGGTGGAATCCTTTCCCCTCCTTATTGAAATAACTTCTGAAGAACAGACAAAATTATACTGCTCCATTGATTTGCCTGCCTATCTTGGCAATAACTAATACTCTGATTATTTAAAATTCTTTTTAATTTTGTTTATTGCATGACTCTTCTCCTTTTATTTCTACTGTTCCCTGCTCCTTCCCCCATAATGTCCCATTTAATATTGTGGATTTATTCCTGTACATAAGCTATAGATAAACTTTATAGATAAACAGAATTTGTTTAAGTCTCCCAAGATAGTCCATTATATTTTGATTGAAATTGCTTTACCTTTATTGGGATAAAGCAGACTATCGAAAATAATATAAGAAAACAAATAACAGCAGAGTAGAAACTCAGAGTCACATGGAAAGGTAGGGGACCAAATCAATGAGTAAAACTTGAATGGAGAAAAAAGAATGACAAAGAGATAAAAGATCAGAGGAAAAATGATGTAAATATGGACTAAAAAATAAATAACCTCTGGACCTAAAGAACAACTCAGAAGCAATATTGAAAATAGTACAGACAAAATAAAATTTTCTGAAATGAAAATAAGCTGTGAACCTATCATTTGAACTTTATCAGAAAAATTTAATTAAAACTGACAAACACCTTGACCTACTCTGTAAAAAAGGTTGAATTTCAAGAATAACAAATGCATCCTAAAATGCTTAGAAAAAAAAAAAGTACAGTGAAAAAATAACCAGGGAGGCCTTAGACTTTTTTCTGTAACATTGAATAAAGGTGGTCAATAGAACAACATATAAAAATCTGGGAAGAGAAAGGTCGTCATTCAACAATTCTATTCCTTGCCAAATTGTTCTTTATAATTTTGATAATTAAAGTAGATTTCCTATTACAAAAGAGAAACATGTTTATTAGGGGGAATAAACTCATGCTATTAGACATTTAAAACATCTTAAAACTCAAAATTCATAGAATCCAGATTTTTTTTTTTTACATTCCTCAAAGCATTTAATTTAATTTAATTTATTATTGTTATTTTTTAAAATTTATTTATTTTTATTGTTAAATCATAGCTGTGTACATTAGTGCAATCAAGGGGTACAATGTGCTGCTTCCATATGGTGCAGGGGTGGCGAACAAGTTCGACACAAAGAGCCAAAATTTTAAACTGTGAGAGTCAGAGAGCCACACCACGCAGTGACCTGCCGAAACAGACAAACACTCACACAAAAGCATATAATTTTAACAATAATATATTAAACACATAATATAACATGCTCAGTCAGGT
>CAUYPK010020799.1:0-21358 GCA_963574355.1 Loris lydekkerianus | reverse complement strand
CAATGAGAGTCTATCTTAGTTAATGGTGAAACGTGTGGGTCCAATTTCAGTCTTCTGCAGGTTGCCAGCCATTTCACCCAGCACCATTTGTTAAATAGGAAATCTTTTCCCCACTGAATGTTCTTAATTGGCTTGTCAAAGATCAAATAATGGTAAGCTGGGTTTATCTCTTAGTTCTCTATTCTGTTCCAGACATCTACTTCTCTCTTTTTGTGCCAATACGATGCTGTTTTGATCACTATAGATTTGTAGTAAAGTCTGAGGTCTGGTAGTGTAATTCCTCCTGTTTTTCTGAGTAATGTCTTGGCAATTTGAGTTTTTTTCTGATTCCATATAAAATGAAGTATTCTTTTTACAAGATCTTTAAATTATGACAGTGGAACTTTAATACGGATTGCAATGAAATTATATATTACTTTGGGTTGTATGGACATTTTAACTATGTTGATTCTTTCCAGTCTTGAGCATGGTATGTTTTTCCATTTGTTAACATTTTTAGCTATTTCTTTTCTTAGAGTTTCATAGTTCTCTTTATATAAATCTTTCACATCCTTTATTAGGTATATTCCCAATTATTTCATCTTCTTTGGCACTACTGTTAATGGGATAGGGTCCTTAACTGTTTTTTCAACTTGACTATTGTTGGTATATATAAAGGCTACCGATTTATGAAAGTTGATATTGTAACCTGAGACACTGCTGTATTTTTTTTTTATCACTTCTAAGAGTTTTGTAGTAAAGTCTGTAGTGTTTTCCAGATACACAATTATATCATCTGCGAAGAGGGAAAGTTTGATCTCTTCTGACCCTATATGGAATATGGATACCCTTGATCACCTTTTCTTCCCTAATTGTAGTGGCTAAAACTTCCTATACAATGTTAAAAAGTAATGGAGACAATGGCCAGCCTTGTATGGTTCCTGCTCTGAGTGGAAATGATTCCAACTTAACTCCATTCAATATGATATTGACTCTGAATTTGCTGTAGATAGCCTCTATCAGTTTAAGAAATGTCCCTTCTATACCAATTTTCTTAAGTGTTCTGATCATGAAAGGATGCTAGCTTTTTCTCCATGAATTGAGAGAATCATATGGTCTTTGTTTTTTAATTTGTTTATGTGCTAGATTAAATTTATAGATTTATGTATATTGAACCAGCCTTGAGGTCCTGGGATAAAACTGACTTAGTCATGACATATAATTTCTTTGATTTGTTGCTGGATTCTGTTTGTTAGGATCTTGTTAAATATTTTTGCATCTATATTTATTAGTGATATTGGTCTATAATTTTCTTTTCTTGTTTGTTCTTTTCCTGATTTGGGCATCAGGGTGATGTTTGCTTCATAGACTGTGTTGGGTAGTCTTCCCTTTTTTCCTACCTTTTGGAACAGGTTGAGTAATATAGGTACTAATTCCTCTTTAAAGCTTTGGTAGAATTCTGATACAAAACCATCTTGTCCCGGGCTTTTCTTTTTAGGAAGGTTTTGTATAGTTGATGCTATTACTGAACTTGATATAGGCCTGGTCAGCATTTCCACTTTATTCTGGCTAAGTCTTGGAAGGTGACTTGCTTCCAAGTATCAGTCATTTTCCTTCAGATTTTCGTATTTCTGAGAATAAAGTTTTTTGTAATATTCATTAAGAATTTTTTGGATTTCTGAGGAGTCTTGTTATTTCATCTTTGTCATTTCTGATTGATGTTATTAGAGATTTTACTCTTTCTTTTTTCTGATTAGGTTGGTCAAAGGTTGATCTATTTTTATATAAAAGATACTTTTTTTGTGAGCATTGATTTTGTATCCAGAGATGCTGCTGTATTTCTTTTTCATTTCTAAGAGTTTTGTAGTTGAGTCTCTGGGGTTTTCTTGATATGAAATTATATCATCTGTGAAAAATGAAAGTTTGATCTCCTCTGACAATATTTTGGTACTCTTGATCACTTTATTCTTAGTGTTTTCAATGGGTAAGACTTCCTTACAATGTTCAATAGTAGTGGAGACAATAGGAAAAATTGTCTGGTTCCTAATTGGAGTGCAAATGCTTTCAATTTTAATCAATTCAATATCATATTGGCTGTGTATGGGTTTTTCTTAGATGGACTTTATCACATTGAGAAAAGTCCCTCCGATACTTACTTTATGAAGTGTTCTGATCACGAAATAATTTGGGATATTTTTAAAAGTATTGTCTGCATCAAATGAGAGAACCATATGTTTTCTTTTTCTTTTGTTTATGTGGTGTATCATATTTATAGATTTACATGTCTTTAACCAACATTGAGACCCTTGGATCAATCCAACTTAAATCATGGTTTATAATTTGTTTGATGTGTTGCTGGATCTGAAATAGATCTCCTGAATAGACCAATTTCAAACATTGAGATCAAAGAAACAATAAAAAAAAACTCCTAAGAAAAAAATGCCATTTTCTGGATGGCTTCACACCAGAATTCTATCTAACCTACAAAGGAGAGCTTATTCCCATACTGCAGGAATTATTCCAAAAAATTGCAGAGGAAATAATTTTATCCAACACTTTCTATGAAGCTAAAATCAGCCTTATATCAAAACCAAGTAAAGACTCCACTAAAAAAGAGAACTTTAGACCAATTTCCCTAATAAATATACATGCACAAATTCTCAACAAAATTCTAGCCAGTAGATTACAGCTTATTATCCAAAAAGTCATACATCATGATCAAGTAGGTTTCATCACAGGGAAGCAAGGTTAGTTTGATACATGTAAATTCATAAGCACCTAGAAATCCACCTATTAAAAGAATCAAAAACAAACCCTGTATGATCCTCTCAATAAATGCAGAAAAATGCATTTAATAAACTCTAGAATCTATTTCTCATTAGAACTCTGAAGAGTTTAAGCACAGGCGGTACATTCCTTAAAGTGATTGAAGCTATTTATGACAAACTCACAGCTCATATTTTACTAAATGGAGTTAAACTGAAAGCTTTTCCAATTAGAACTGGAACAAGACCAGCCTGTTCTCTGTCACCCTTACTGTCAACATTGTGCTGGAAGTTCTAGTCAATATAATCAGCAAAAAGAAGAATTAAAGGGCATGCAAATGGAAACAGAGGACATCAAACTCTCCCTCTTTGCTGATGATGTGGTCTTATTCATAAAGAACTCCAAAGACTCTACAACAAGACTCTAGGAAGTCATCAAAAAATGCAGTAATGTCAGAATATAAAATCAGTGTGCACAAGTCAGTTGTCATTGTATACAACAGTAACAGGAAAGATGAGAGGCTCATTAAGAACACAACTTCCTTCACCAAAGCCCCAAACAAAATGACATACCTAGGAATATACCTAAGAAAAGATGTGAAAGGGGTGGCACCTGTGGCTTAAAGGGGTGGCACCTGTGGTTTAAAGGGTGCTGGCCCCAAATGCCAGAGTTGGCAGGTTCAAACCCAGCCTTGGCCAAAACTGCAAAAAACAGAAAAGAGGTAAAGGACATCTATAAAAAAGTTATGAAACTCTAAGAAAGGAAATAACAGAAGACTTTAACAAATAAAAGAACATATAATGCTCATGGCTTGGAACACTTAATATTGTCAAAATGAATGTACTACCAAAAGCAATCTACACATTTGATGCAATCCAAAAGAAAATGCCATCATCATAGTTTAAAGATTTGGGGAAAAAATAATGCTTAGTTTTCTGTGGAACCATAATAAACCATGTATAGCCAAGGTAATTTGTAGTATTAAAACCAAACCAGAAAAGCACACTACCAGTCCTTCGGCTGTACTAAAAGGTAATAGGGCTCAATACAGAAAGGCAGAAAAATAGAGAAATTGATTTTTGGATCTGAACAGACCACCAAAAGATGAAATTAATAACTACAGTCATCTAACATTTGGTGAACCAAACAAAAACATGCCCTGGGGAAAAGGATTCCTCCCTATTCAATAAATGGTGCTCAGAAAATTGGATTACCACATCTCAAACACTGAAACTGGACCCAGACCTCTCACCATTTAAAAAAATTGATTCATGGTAAATATAAATTTAAAGCTAAGGCATGAAACAATAAAAATCCTCCAAGAAAGTATGGGGAAAACACTTGAAGATGGTTGTGTGGGGAAAGATTTTATGATGAATTGTTCCCTGGCAATTGCAACAACAAAACAGTTAAACAAATGGGACTAGATTAAACTGCAAAGCTTCTGTTCTGCTAAGAAAATAACAATCAAACAAGTAAACAACCTTAAGAATGGGAAAAGATATTTGCATATTATCAATCAGACAAAAGCTTGATTACTATGATCTTTTGTGAACTCAAATTAATCAACAAAAGAGACCCAGAAATCCCATATATCACTAGGCAAGAGACATGATTTGAACCCTCTCTATGGCAGATACACAAATGGCTAAGAAGCAGGACAAAATGCTGATTATCACTAATCATCAGAGAAATGCAAATCAGAACTACCTTCCCAGTGAGAATGGCCCATATTACAAAATCTCAAAGTCACAGATGTTGCTATGGTTTTGGACAGAAGGGAACACTTTTACACTGTTGGGACTGCCAATTAATATAATCTTTTTGGGAGGAAGTATAAAGTATCCCCAAAAAACTGAAACTAGACCTCCCATTTGATCCTGCAATTTTATTACTAGGCATCTTCCCAAAAGAAAAAAAAAAAAAAATTTCATTGAAAGGAAATTTGCTCTAGACTGTTTATCACAGCTCAATTTTCAATCACCAACATGTGGAAAGAGTGTAAATTCCCACCAACTTGGTAATGGACTAAGGTGGTGTGGTGTATGTGTAGCATGGAATAGTATTCAGCCACAGAAAAGATGGAGACTTTAAAACTTTGCATTAATCTGGATAGAGTTGTAACACATTCTTATTAGTAAAGCACCACAAGAATTGAGAAACAAGAACCCAATGTACTCAATTCTACCATAAAGTTAGTAGATGAGCTAATACAAGATGAGAGAGTAAGGGAATGAACAACTGAGGAGACAGGAGTATGAAGATGAAGGAGGGGTCACAGTGTATATCTCTCCTCTTGGGAGTAAAACACTATTGTAGGAGCGACTTTATCTAACAAATGCAATAAATATAATATAATTTTTTGTATTCCCATCAAATCCCAAACAATAACAAATTAAAATTCACCAAAAATAATGTTTCAAGTTAATAAATAAATTCAGCAAAGTTTCAATATATAAAATCAAAATATAAAATTAAATTTTGCATTGTAACTATTTTATAGAAAAAAATCAATCTAAATTGCATACGATAAAATCAAAACAATAAAATATTAATATATAAATTAACCAAAGAAGTGAAAGATCTTTACAATGGAAATAATAAAATATTGATGAAGGAAAATGAAGAATACTCAATTAAATGAGAAGTTACTCCATGTTTATGGATTAGAAAAGTTAATGTTTTTATTTTATTTATTTATTTTGTGTGTGTGTGAATGACAGGATTTTATTTAATTATTTATTATTATTATTATTATTATTATTATTATTATTTGTAATTTTTAGCCAGGACTGGTTTTACTTTTTTGTATTTTTTTATCTTCATAATATTTATTAATTATTTTTTTATTAAATCATAGCTTTGTACAGTGATATGATCATGGGGCCTCATACACTAGCTTCACAGACCATTTGACACATTTTTAACTTTTGTGATGAAAATGTGTCAAATGGTCTGTAAAGTTAATGTTTTTAAAATGTCCATCCTATTCATAGTGATCTCCCAATCTAATGTAATAATTATCAAAATCTCCATGGTACTTTTGCAGAAAGAGACCAACACTCAAAAATATGCATGGTATTGCAAAAACCCCAAATAGCCAAAGCATTTTTTGAAACAAAAAAGTTGGAGACTTTACACTTTTAAATTTTCAAATATAATAAAAAAAGTAATAATCACCAAAACATGGCACTGAAATACAAATAAAATACATAGAGAAATTTAACACAGAGTCAAGAAATAAGTCTACTTATGTAAGATCTACTGACTTTTGACAAAAGCGCCAAGAATAGATAGTTGAAAAAACATGTTCTCTCCTGTATAGTGTTAAGATAATTGAATACCAAGATGCAAAAGTATAAAATTAGACTCCTGTCTCATTCTACTAACTGAAATGACTAAGTTGAGTTAAATATTTCAATGTAAGTCCTTAAAACACAAAACTCCTGGGAGAATTAGGGAAAGTGTTCCTCGACATTGGTCTTTGCAATGATTTACAGATGCTCAGTGTGTCTATTTTCAATTCAACATGGCTAAAAGATAGTGAAGTTGGGATTTGAATTCAGGTCTTTTTGACTGCAAAGTTCAGGCTCTGTTTTAATGTGATCCACCTTTCTACCACATTACATTTTTTAGATGTTGATTCTTAGCTACATAAATCTATGAGAAGGACTTGATGGGACAAAAATCAATTGTGTAGGATTTTCCCTGTCACTATCTTCTTTGTCATTTATTTCTCAACATTTGTTTAGGAAATGAACAACAGGTCTCAAGCCTGAAATTCTAGCACTCTGAGAGGCCAAGGCAAGTGAATTGCTTGCGCTCAGGAATTCAAGAAGGACAAGAAAGGGACCCTGTCCATACGAAAAACAGAAGAAAGCTAGCCTGGCATTATGGTAGGCACGTATTGTCCTGGCCACTTGGAAGACTGAGTCATGAGGGGTCCATCATTTGGAAGACTGAGTCATGAGGGGACCATCATTTGAGGTCAAGAGTTTGAGGTTTCTGTGAGTTATTATGCAACAGTTCTCTTCCCTAGGCAAGAGGGTGAGATTCTGCCTCAGAAAAAAAGTTTAAAATAATTAATGGTTAGGCAGTTTTACAGATGTTGAGGACAGAAAAAAAATAGAAGGATAAAAGCTTTGTTGTCTAGGCACTCACAGTCTGCTGCAAACAGGTGGAAAGCCCCAGGATGGAGGTAAGTGCCCAGTCCTGTAGGGGCCCAGTAAAGTTATTGACCATTCACGTAGCCAGAGGGTTATCTATAATCTCTGTTTGGCTTTAAAAAATGAAGTACTTAGAAACTAAACCAAAAAGAAAAGAAACAAAAAGTAGAAGGTATTTTTAACTATTCCAAATTTTAGAATCCAGTGGAAGCCTTTCATACTAAAAGAATACTTGTTAGCTTATATCAATTTTGGATATAAGAAAATATGAAGTGTCTTTTTTTCTTCAATCTTCTAAAGACTCATCTCTTAAGCACTTTGTCTTTACCTTTGATACCTTACCAGACCTCACTTCTCTTCTGAGATCTGTAGTGCTCTCTACTTATGTAGGTGATACATATTTCATTTTCTAGTATCTGTGTGCTTTTTGAAGTTCAGAAACAATGCTATTCACAATAGAAAATTAGGGCAAAATAATTTACCCTTGTTCCTGATGGGAAGGGAGGGATTAAGGAGTCCTGGTACTTATGTGTGTCCCATGAAAGAGTGCCATCCTGTCACACCACTGTTGGGGGACTGGGGCATAGTAAGATACCACATATCTGACACCCAATGCTGTGGCATGGGGGATCTCACTCAGCCACATGTAATGTGGTCCCTTAGTGGAGCATTTTCTTATAGCCTTCAGCATCTACTATTCACCTGTGAGGAAGCTAGACATCTACTGGTGCCACCTGAGAGATCTTGAGTGAGGTGAACACCAGTGAGAATGATGCTTTTAGATCTCGGTGAACTGTCTACTACAGACTGAGCCATCCTGTGCATTTGACACACTCTATAGACGTTCTCTGTCAATGTGCATGCTTTTTATTTCAAGAACTGTCCCTGACCAATAATTCTTATAGCTTGGGCTTCCCCCGCTACAGAAGACCTGTGGAAAACACTGGGAAATGAAGATTGAGCAGACTTGCAATGTGAAAGGCTCACACTTCATCTCCCTCTATTTTGCCTGGTCAAACATCTGAAGTAGCATTCAAGCATTTCATTTATGGGCCCATTCCTATCAACAGTAAGCAGCAGAGGTCCCAGCAGAGCAGAAAAGAGACTAAGAATGAGAATGAGTCAGCATAAGAACTGTATTAAAATTAAATATAAGGCTCTCCTGACACATTCAAAGAAACACAATAACACTCTAGGAGTGAACTCCAAATATAAAAAAAATTGTTGAAATGTAAGATATGGAATTTATATTGTAAACAACCAATAAGACAAGAATTATATTATAGATAACCAATATGATGAATGGTTTGGGGGAGAAGGTAGAAAACCAACAGAATTAATTAATTCAGAATTAATAAAAAAAATCAAGATTCAAACATAAAGGAAAAATGAATAAATCACTTAGAGAATTTCAAAATGCAGAAACTTTTTTTATCAATACATGAGATCAAACACATCCATAGGAAAACAAAAATAACCCCATCATAATTGGATAAAAGATATAAATAGATTTTACTTAATAGGAAATAGGTAAATGGCCAAAAAACATATGAAAAAATAGTCAAAATCACTAATAATCAGAAAGTTGAAATTAAATTATAATGGGATACATCTTTACCCCTGTCAAAAGGGTAATTCATATTAAATCAAGAAACAATACACTCTTTATGGGAATGTAAAATAGGGTAAGTTATTTAGAGATAGAATTGTGTCATAATTCTTTTGAGAAATCCTTGGCAGTGTTGTAGCTTTCCCTCGTCCAATCACTTGGCTAGTGTGTGGGTTTTCTTAGTGTGCTCAAATACTATGAGCAATTATCTGTGGTTCATACAAGTCAGTGAAGATATAGGTATAATGTTCCGAGCTCCCCAGAATCTCTTCATCTTCATCTATCACTTTCTGAATGAACACATGGTAAGGTGGGTATTATTCCTTGTTTTTACTTAGGAATATTTTATTCCTTTCCAGGAGTAATAATGCAGAGTAACCCTCTGTGCCTAACATTAATTTGATTTGATCCCTCTAACTAGTACAAATTCCTTTAAGTCTATGATAGGTAAATACTGTGTGTGCCTCATTAAAAGTGTGCATGACAGTTGTTCACTTTTTCTGTATTACATTGTTTATTTTAATGGAAAAATTGGGAGAGGTCGGGTAAGTATAAGGGTGGCAATGATCTCAATGCTATAATTCTGAAAAGTTCCCTATATTTGCATTTATATATCTTTATAATAAATATAACTAAATCTTAGTGGACTCCTTATTTCTGATATTCTATGTTTCCTATAGACAACAAGGGTCTAGACTCTGAGTAATTTTCCCTTTCCTTTTCTCTTGCTTCATAAGGTTTTTACCACATTTAATGATCTGTTCCTTCATATTCTATTTTCCATGTGTTCATTATTTTCAATTTCTAGCACCAATTCTCCACTTCAACTGTTTAGTGTAATTATTTTATCATAGCTTCTTTTACCTTTCCTTTCTCCAATTGGGATATTGCCTCCTAAGTGCTTTTGGTGCAAGAATCACATCATTCCCCTTTCCTACTTGTCTCTAACACCACTAACAAATACCCAAATTCTTATTCAAATCAGTCTCAATCTTTAGAGATACTTCAATTGCAGCATGAAATTAATGCAACTTTCCAATACTACCTAGGCAAATATAATCATTTCCTAAATTCCAGTGTCTGTGCTGCTAACACTTAACTCAATGGCAGGAACAAGTCTGAGAGAATAATAAACAGTAAAAAAGTCACAGGGATAGGTGAAATATATTTTAATTCAAATCCTGGTTCCTCGATTATGTGATTTTATGCAGACTATTTAATTAATTAATCCTCAGAATTTTAATTTGTACAATGGAAAAATAGTACCTATTTTTTCATGTGTTGAGACAATTAATTACACTTGAATATCACAACAAAAGTAACAGAATCCAAGTGTTTTATTTTATATTCACCTCATTGAACATTTAATGTCTAATTTATTATTGGTTCTTGTTCCTAGAAACTTTTGGATAGAGCAATTAGTGTACCATGAAATTAGTTACTGTAATAAATCTTATAACTCTCATTCACCTGCAGTGTGTTCAAATACTGTGCAGCAAAATTATTTCTTAGAGAAATGATATAATTTACTGAAGATAATGAGTTACTCACACAGAGATAATTAGCACTGCATGTTAAAGTAAATACTTGCAATACATGAGTTCAGAGAAATAGCAACAGAAGGTGGTTATGAAATTTTACAGTAATGGAGTTTTAATTACAGTTAATTTTAGCACTTAGGATTTATTATTTAATGCTTACATTTGTCTCCATTATGAATGGTGAAATGTATAGCCTATAAGTATGTGCATATTATTATTATCTTTTTTTAACATTGCCTTCCTGGCATGTTTTTAGTTATTGTGTTAAGACATTTATATTTAAATTTAGTGAGTTTCACATGTATTCTTGTAAGATGTACCATAGGTTTGGTCGCATCAATGACCATCCCTCCTCCCATGTTTCCCCCTTTTTTCCCCTCCCTTTTTTCTTTCCCCATATTCTTAGGTTACAGTTTTCATACCAACTGTCATGCACACATAGTTTCATAGAAAGGCTGAGTACATTGATAGTTAAGTATACCACTTTTCCTAAACAAGCTATGTACTGTGAAGTTATTGCTACTGCTATATTCAGGTAAGAAAAACATGGGTTAATTTGAATATTCTGTTAGTGAATATTGTCTTTATTTTGCCATGTTTCAAACTCATTCAAAGAATGATATTAAGGAAATCTGTGGTAATCTCCTACCTCTCTGGCATAGCCAGTGCCAGCAGCTTGTATTCAAAGACTTATATAACATTAAGATTCCATCAACTGGGATAGCACTCAAGGGAGCTTGGGAGAGAATGGATTAGAAGGATCCTCTGGACAATCTCAAATCAATTGTAAAATGTGGAGCTAGGCCAAGAACCCACTTTTTTGACCCTCCAAAAAAGGCTAAGGGAGAGAGCTTTTATTCACTGGAAGTTTTTAGACCTGTCTTTGAGTGTCAGTAGAAATTAAGATTTAAGTAAACTTTAGAGAACTTGTCAGTCTCCACTTTCCTCAGCCCCATTTAGCTCCTGGAAACAATTTTTATAATGAATTGGCCAAATCGTATGCAGTTCTTAGACAAATACTGTCAAGAGCTGTCAGAATAACTGTATTAACACCCTCCAAATGGGTTTAAATTAAAATTAATCTTATCAAAGTTTTGAGACTGGTATTATTATCAAGATTTTATTCTCTTTAAAATTTATTCTTTTTTTTTTTTTTTTTATAGAGACAGAGTCTCATTTTATGGCCCTTTGGTAGAGTGCCTTGCATCACACAGCTCACAGCAACCTCCAGCTCCTGGGCTTAAGCTATTCTCTTGCCTCAGCCTCCCGAGTAGCTGGGACTACAGGCACCCGCCACAACACCTGGCTATTTTTTTGTTGCAGTTTGGCCGGGGCTGGGTTTGAACCCGCAACCCTTGGCATATGGGGCCAACGCCATACTCACTGAGCCACAGGAGCCGCCCTAAAATTTATTCTTGACAATACTGTACAAATATTACTTATACCTGTATTTCTACTTGTATACCTGTGGCAGATTATAACAATTAGTTATGTGATTTTCCTTTCTTTGCGCCCACATGTAGTTTTATAACCCTTTTTAAATCAGGGCTGGAGGCTGACATCTAAAATGAAGTCTTTATTCAATGTCTGTGCAAGACTCTGCTCTGGATAACTGTAAGCATAGCTTGGATCATTCTCCATATAGACCATTCGAAACCAATAGCACATGCAAGAATTTAGTGCTACTTTCATTGCTGTGTTACATATACCAGACATCTTCTGCTTGAATAGTAACATTTGTTTGGGTTGAAATCTAGTTCAATGTTACCTTGGGCATTGATTGATGAACTTATGGCTGTTTCTCCTACACGAGCCATTCAGCATCGAAGACTGATCAGCTTCTTCATTTGTGCCTCAACCATGTCTGCACTTTTTATGTGTATCTACTGTCCTATACAACCAATGTCTCTGTATACTTCCAGAGCAAGTACATGTATTATCATGCTAAAATAGAGTTAACATGTTGACAAAGTTAATTTTTATAAAATGTAGTCTTAGAACAAGTTATTTTCTAGAACAGGCACAAATTTACTCAGGAAACAATTAATGAACATATACTGTAGGCTAGAATGTGTTTTAACACTGAAGACATAGAAAATAATTCGATATTACTTCTGCCTTCAAGGAGTTTGTTTGTAATAGGAAGAGTAAACTATCTATGAAAAACTATTAAAAAAAAATAAAGTTTCACATATACCCTTGTAAGATGCACTGCAAGTGTATTCTCACCAATCCACTTCCCTTTACCCACCTCCCCCCTTCCAGGAAGGCTATGTTAACCAGTGTGATGTAAAAGTGTCAACTGATCTATGAAACTAGTGTATGATGCCCCATGATCATATCAATGTACACAGCTATGATTTAATAAAAAATAAAAATATAAAAAAAGAAAAAAAGAAAAAAGAAAAAAAGAAAGTGATAGAAGCACAATTAAAAATGCGGGCTGTCACTATGCAGTTTAGGGGAAAATGAGGTTCCTTCTATGTATGTAGTTAAGGTGCTCCAGTTAGGTGTAAAAGAATGAGAAATAAATTTTGAGTACTAGTTGTTTGGTCTCATGGAAGATATTGCATGGTGCGGTCCATTTTTAGGCTAAAATGTTAAATTCTGTCATGGTTTGAATTAAGGAAATATATGAACTATTTTTTTTCCAATGCTATTTGAAAAGTTATATTTGAATTTACAGTGGTAGGAAAAATCAAATATTTCAAAATTTACCACTAGTTGCTATTAAGTAAGCATATATATTTTTCACAAATTTAAAATATGAGTCCTGTTTGTTAAAGTGCTTATATTTTAACACCTTTCTTCAAGTATCCAAAGGGCTGACTCAGATATGTGCAAAAAGGTGTTAGCTGTAACCATCATGTGGCTGTGATGTCTCTTCCTCTCACTCCCAATTGTCTACCTTTGTTGAATATTAGTCTACCTGAAAAAGTTTTTCAAAAGGCATAATGACTATTAGAAAATACTAAGCATATACAGTGTAAAAGTTTTGTTTTCAGTGTGCTACAAAAAATGTAAATTTCATGAAATGGTTGGTAAACGTCATCATAATTTGTTACCTGAAAAGCAAAGCAGCTTTGCTTCTGAATATAATCTCAGTTTTCCTTCAAATTTTCATCTGCTCTTTCCCTCAAACCTTTCTCAAATCATCAACAATTTTGTCATAAAAACATGTTACTAATGTCTAGTCTTCTCACAGTAGGAACACAAACTATATAAGGTTTCAGACCAGATAAGGTTCAAAGGCCTCCCAATCTTCATACCTTCCTCATTTTTCCTGCTGGTACTATTCTCCATATATACATATACACTTTCCACATTGTCATTTTCACAAAAATAATGAATAAATAAATAAAAATTGTCTTAATTTGATGACACTCTAAAATATAGAGTGTGAAAGTGTAATCAGTAAAATAATTCCTACTCCATGTGAAAAAAAAAAAAAAAAACAATAATACCCCTTGCTTGGGAAATTATCAAAGACTATTTGCAATAGTTTAATGACATATCACTTATTTCATCAAGCCATCATTTTAACTGCTTTGAGGATTACTGATTACTCTCATCAGCATAATAAACTCTATTTAATTAAAGTTTTTATATAGCTAGTTACAAAAACTCTATAACCACTGACATTCTAGTTTGTCAAGTTAAAACTCAAATTTGCCTTGATGCATTCAGCAAAGCATATTTACTTAAAGTTACACAAACTGATGAAGAGACAGGGAAAAAACATAGAGGCTCAACACATCAGTGAATTCTTCCTCTTGTAAGGGACAAAACAAGTATTCCTAATGAGAAGGGAGCTCTCCTCCAAGCCTTCATACTAAGACTCAAGAGTCCTTTCATCTTCAAACTTTCAAAACACTTTACATAGTGTATTCTGAAGTATCATGTATCTGAAGTTATTTTCAGGTCTTAAGAAAACATCGGAAGACATTTTTCCCATTGAACCACTATCCTTTTCATTTTTTTTTTAATTTCTTATTTAACAAAATATAATTAAAAGGTCTGAAATTTAACAACCATATGTCAGATGCTACAGAGAAAAGTTTAAATATGACAAAAATGTATGTCCTCATTGAATATGTAATCAGCAAAATACAACATACATTTAAAAAATAATGTCTACATTTCTTAAAGAAACATTTATTTATTATCAAGTACTAGTATAAAATTATTTGAATATATCAAAGAGGATATATAGCTTTCTCTAAGGAAGTGATATTTGTATTAGAATAGTAGATGAACTATCCCCAAGAGACAGAAAATATGTGCAACATGGTGTATCTAGATATAATGAAGAAAGAATCAGCTACAAATGAAAATAAATGAAATAATTTCAGGGATGTGGTGTGTTAAAAATCTTGATCTTTATTCCTTTTTTTTTTTTTTTTTCTTTTTTGCAATTTTTTGGGCTGGGCTGGGCTTGAACCCTCCAATTCTGGCATAAGAGACTGGCACTCTACTCCTTTGAGACACAGGCACCTTCCATTGATCTTTATTCTAAATTCAATGAGAAATGACTAAACTACTCAAGTGTTCTCAAGAAGACAGTGATTTAATAGGATTTAGAAAGACTAGTTTGACTTCTCTAAAAAAGAGGAACTGATATATAGTGAGAATAAAGTAATGGTTTGATGGTTTCTGATTACTCTCACCAGCATAATAAACTCTATGTAATTCAAGTCTTTGTATAGCTAGTTAAGAGACTAGATGAGAAATAGTTGCACCAATTCTGAGAAGAGGCATTATTTGGATAGTGTTGAATATATAAGAAATAGTTGCAGCAATTCTGAGAAGAGGCATTACTTGAATAGTGTTGGATGTATTTTGAATGCAGTGTAGACCTATTTTGGTGGTTGACTCACAATTAGCATATATCAGCAAAAGATTCAAAGTTGAGTGCTAGCTTTATGGCTTCAACAACTAGAAGCCATAGGTGGAGAAGACAAATTAATTTTAGATTTTGCCATGTTGAGTTTGAACTTCCAGGAAGAAAGTGAATTAGAGTTATGGAGCAAGCAGTTCAACATTCAGGCTATTAGCTCAAAACAAACAAACAAACAAACAAACAAACAAACAAACAAACAAAAGTTCCAAGTTAGAGAAAAACATCTGGGAGCAATCAGTATATTTATGTGCTATTTAATCCTTTGGCACTGAATGATGTCACCTACAAAAATTTGCACATCAGGTATGGTCCAAACCTATAGTATTGTGGGCATTCAAGAACAAGTTTTGAAAGTTTATAATTATCCCAGGATGGTGATAAAAAAAAAAACAAGAACAAAAACCAGAACTGTCCTGTGTAAATTACAACTGTTACTAATATTTAAAGTCAAACAAGGAAAGTATTCTCAGTAAAGAAACAAATATTACTCAGTAAGGAAGGAGACAGTGTTTTGTTACATATGCCAAATACTGCTGTAAAGTCTATTGATTTCCTATGATTGAGGAATGTCCTTTGATATGAACTTTCTTAGCACCTTGTATCTTTACTTCATCATACTTATCATTGTTGAAATTACATTATTTGATTATATCTTTCTCACCACTATTGGACTGCCTGACACCTGTATGACAATCAAAAAATATTGAGTGAATAAGGGAAGGATGATGAACATGAAAAGTATCCAGTAAAATTAGCAAAACAGATCATCAGTGTCTTATCAAGGACAGTTTTGGTAGAGCAGTGAGTAACCCAGTCAATCTGCCATGAGAAGAGAAGTGAGTGGGAATCTATAAAAGAGAGTAAAGACTGACAAAGCTTGAAAGAAGTTTGGCTGTGAGCCTCTGGTTTAATCAGCACCTGTTATAAGAAAGCTGATTGCTTTTTTGGGTCCTGGGGAAATGGCAGTTTGTTATATTTTTTTCTGATAGTGATTTCATTATTTAAGGTTTGACATGCCTCATTTATGAGATTTTAAATAGCTATCAGCTGCTTCCATATATAATATATATTTTGCATAGAATAAGCACAGTTCCTTTAAATGTCATTTTTTAATTTAATTCTTTTTCTGTGTCATAATGTAATAGTTACGAAAAATCTTTTAAGATTCACAAATTCCATGTCTATTTCACTTGATACTTAATGTTTTATGCTGAAAATCAGTCAAAACACCAGAAATGAGTGATTTCATCTGTCTTTTGTCAGACCAATGAACACTTTTATTCTCACTATGGATACTAATGGCAGTTTGAAGTAACAGCTATGTGGATTCAAATTCTTTTTTTTCTCCCTATATTATTATGTTGATAAAAAATTATTTTACATTAATCAGAATATCTTTATGTCAAGGAATGTATGAGCCATTTCTTTTGAATTTAGCACTGGAAAAAATTGTATCTCTGCAGAAATGTTTACATTTCTTCTTTAAGCCTCTTTGGGATCCAACTGTATTTCCTTTACTTGGTGGTTATCAAGGAACACAACTGAACTTGAGGTCAAAACATTTCTATCTTCCATTTTGTAATTTTATGTTACCATTTTGTTGTAGATTTTATTTTTGTTAAACTTCTCTAAATCAATGGAAATAGATATGACGAATTTCTGTCTTATTTAATAAGCTACCTCTCTCTTTCTCCTCAAATAAATTTAAAGTGTCATCACTGCCTGAAAAAAAGAAAACAATAGACAAGAAAAGTGAACAAAGACAAGAATTATGAATACAGTACAGAATTACATACACACATATACACAAATGAATGTATGCAAATGTATATGTATGTATATTTATGTACCCTTATTAAAAGGTATTAAAAGAATTTTAAATTAAAAGGATTAAAAGAATTTAAAAGTTCTAGTGATTTAGTAAAGGTTACTTTCATTGGTGAAAGATTCACATACCAATCACCTGTTCTCATATCATTTCTACTATTGCATTCTCCAGTTTAAATCATTTACAAATGTATCTGCAAATTACAAAACAAAATCTAAAGAAACAAAAAAAGAAACATATGCTATTTCTGAATAGCTATACATATGAAGATAATTATGTAAATATATAATGCAAATTGACTTTTGTTATATCAATCAAGCTTATAACTAAGAAATAGATTACCAGAGGTGAGCATGATGGCCTACAGGGCAGATGTGTACTCCATCTCTTCCAAGTCATCAGGTGAGAGGAAGGGGGCACTGCATCTTTTCCCTATGTAGATTATTTCCCTGTGTGGATAGATAGCTGGAGACTGTGCAGCAATTTGGCAGATTGCTCTATATAAGGTGTAATTCAAAACCACAGACTCTGCTGGAGAGATTTCCCCTGCTTGTAGTGCTGGCCAGCAGCCGGCCCCACCCTCACTGAGGACAGCAGTTTTCAGTTCATGTGAAACCTAATTGATGAAATTTATTCCTGAGAGGAGTTTGGCAACTAGAAAGGAGTTCCACTGGGAGCCACAGAGGGCTAAGCAGCCTGATGGAAAATTGAAGGGAAGGGATTCCATCCTGAAAACAGACTTTTTGAATTGTCCAAAATGGTGGACACTTTGTTCCAGAACAACAGGACTGGTTAAATAGACCAGACCATTCCTGGTGGGAAATATTGGTGTGGACTGGCATTTCAAGTGGTTCAGGGGAACTGGTGGGTGGCTGGACTCAAAAGTTAGTCTCTGAGTTGCAGAAACTGAGGAACAGTTTTCCAACCACTGCAGAGGTAGGAGCCAGTGGCAGCCAATCCCTCATCCACAACGGATTGCTGTTGCCAGTTTGGGATAAGGTGGGAGCATAGTGGAAAGATTTGTGAAGCATAGACTCCTGAAGTGAGTTGGGAGGTCAGATAGAAGTGATGTCTGGAACAGTGAACACAGGGTTGGAAAATAATTAGGAAATAAAGATTTATAGAAACTCAAAAAATGACTATGGCCAGGCAGGATGGTTAACGTGGTAATGTAAACTGAATTGGGTATAAACCTGGAAACCACTTACAATGCCACCTGATTTTCAGAAAGTATATTACATTATAAATATATTCTTAGTAAAGTTGATCCCCACATCATACATATAGATGTGTATTGTATATATTGTATATATATACACAATACTCATCTATATGTATGACATGTATATATATATATATATATATATATATATATATATACAAAATTCACTGTAATATATACAAGAATAATATATATATGTATATATTATACACATATAATATAATATAAATTATATACACATAATATACATGTACATCTATATATATATATATATACACACAAGAATAATATTTTTGTGGTAGGTGCCTTTTTTCTCTTTTTTTTTTTTATCCTTTTCTTGGAGGAGATATTGTTAATTTTTTTCTTTCTTTTTAAACTTTTTTATGAATACTACTTTTTTTTTTCTTTCATTCCTCCTCTTCTACCATTGTTATGGTTTCTGAAAGTGCTTATGTCACTTTTTTTCCAATTATTTTATAATCATCATTACTTTTATTATTATATATATATTTTCTTTTTTGTCTGTATTTCTTGTTGTTTCTTAGTGTTCAGTCATCTGGGGCTTGTGTATCTTGTAGCTTTTTTATCTGTTTATTTGCTCATTTGGTTTCCATGTCTTTTGCTAAATCCTTGGGTTGGATATTTTTCCTAACTCAAATTTTCAACTTCAATGAGAACAAGGAGGAATAGGCGATGGCAGTTAATTTGAGCCAGTCTCAACAGAAGCTCCAGTCTAGAGGGAGAGATAATGTCCAGAAATAACTCAACAAATTCAAAGAGGGAAGATGAGCTGAGAGATGAGATAGATAACTGCTCGTTACCCCAACTGAGGCAAGCTTTGACTCCAAAAAAACTATTTTCAGGTATAGATCTCATTCTAGAGAGGTTGTGTAGTCATCTACTCCCCTAAGAGAGTTGCTTGCTTACTGTGTGATCGCTACTGGTGAGTGATAAACTGAGTATTTTTTTTCTTACCATACCAGTGGGAATTGCTGGAAATTGAGACATCTTCTCAAGAGAGCCCCAACTGTGGGAATTTCCTTGTCTGGCAGGAAATTTGAACAATTATTTTCCTTGATACCTTGATATTTCATTCTACCCCACAACCCCTGGCCTAGCAGTCTAGCAGTCCAACTCCTTCAGAATCCAGAATGTCTGCATTTCTTAGCTAGGACCGGGCATTGCATAAATGGTAGTAGTACAGCTGTGCTGTACCTGTGAATCTAGTAACTGCACAGAAAGACATAGAGTTAAAAGTGACTGCCCTGGCTCCCCAAAATAGTATCTCAGCAGCAGACAGAGGCTGGGGTTCCAGCACTGTGGGTGGAGTTGTTGTTGTCAGAATGTTTTTTTGTGCATGAAATCAATAGGAAGCACCTTTCACCCAACTTCAGCATTAGTAGAGTTGATCCTGCTGGGCTCTAACATTGAAAAGTCATCTCTCCAACTTCATACCCTGCCAGAGGGAATCAGACCTTACCCTATAGTGATTCCAGATCTTCAGAACACCAAGAACAAAGGTGCAGTAACTGAGAGAGAAATTCTTTTTCTGTCTGCATATTCTCAGGTTTAGACTGAGCTCAGGTGGAACTTTCTTCAGGTGCCATTGATCACCTGAGGCAGGCAGACTGCAGCTTCCCTTGCTGGATGGCGGCAGACTGCAATAACCACGAGGAGGCAATGACCTCACTTTGACTCTAGCAGGCACATAGCCATGGCACATTTGCTTACTAGACAAAACAGAGCTACAAAGACTGAGTTAACAGAGACTGCCAATGATCCTATCAGAATATGGGGTGCCCAAAATTTGGTGGTGAAGAATGACTGAGGTGCTGTAAAACATATTAAGCCCCTGGCTCTAAACCTACTATTGGATGGGCCCCTCTGACCTTTCAGAACACAAAAGGTGCTCAAACCACATTTGAGCTGCCAATATATCCCTAACATATAGTTGCTGGAGTCCTCTTAAACTCTCCAGCTAGAGATTGGGGGCAGCCTGGGACAAATGGTCTCAAACTTTTAAACTGTACAAATTACCTAAGAACCCTCCAAGGTGGGATATAGGTTTTACAGTAGTGGGAAGGTTTGATTATCTTCTTCCACATATTACCAATGGGGGAAGGGATACCCTTGTTGCTTGTATTTCACCAAAGCTGAAACTGCAACTCAGAGTTACCTATTCACTAAAATTGGACATAGATAAGCTGAATACAAGACACAGCCACCTACCCCCATTACACCAACCAGGTTTCTACAGTCACAGACTATAGTAAAGTAAAGGTTCTTTACAAAATTGTAGATAAAAAGCTTCAGTCACAAGTCCCAGTTGCGAGGTGAAGGGCTGGTCAACAACAACCATAAAAGTTACCAGTCCAATTTCACCTTTTCTGCTCATTTGGCTAAGCACTGAAAAAATAATCCTGGGGTAGAAAAACACTGGCAGCATGAAAAAAACAGAACAGTTCAAGTTTCCCAAGGAATGACAAACCAGCCAATTCAGAGGATTCAGAGGATAATTCACAAACAAATAGCTGAGATGTCTGAAATTGAATTTAGAATTTGAATTGCAAATAAGATCAACAGAATGGAAGTAAAGATGGAGGTAGAAATTATAAGATTAATTCAGGAGATATTTTAAGAATTCAATAAATTCAAAGATAAAATCACCAAAGATTTAGACACATTGAGAAAAAAAATTACATCCTTACATATGAGAAATACAGTAGAATCCCTCAGTACCAGAATGGAACAGGCAAAAGAAAGGATATCCAACATTGAAGACAAAGTGTTGAATAATCCCAAATATTCAAAGAGGAAGAGAAATGGAGAGCAAAAACAGATAATTCTCTCAGAGCACCTGAGGCAGGCACACCTCAGCTTCCCTAGTATACTTTGAAGAAAACAAATATTTGCCTTATAGGGATCCCTGAAGGTGATAGACTAGCTTCATAAGGGACAGAGGCCCTTCTTCATGACATTATAAAAGAGAACTTTCCAGACATGCCAAGATATCCTGATATCCAGATAGCAGATATTTTCAGAAACCCAGCATGACTCAACCCGAAGAAGACATCCCCCAGGCACATCATAATTAACTTTACTAAAGTTAATATGAAGGAGAAAATCCTGAAAGCAGACAGATGTAAAAAACCATAACCTATAAGGGGAAGAACAAATCCTACTTCAAGCACACAAAGTGAATTCAATGTGAGTTTAAAATGGCTTTCTTTCTTTCCAGAGTCTTAAGGGACCTGGGCCCCCCCATGGGACACGCACAGAATTGGCTTACCTGGAGTTAAAAATTCCACAAGTCCATTCTCTAAAGCTGTGCACCCCTTTAAGCCTGA